>KB685369.1:0-14844 GCA_000349165.1 Anopheles christyi
GCAGGATAAGAACCGGAGAATGGTGGGTGTCGTCCTTTCATCTCAAACTGAACGCTAGCCACCCACCGTCTCCGCCTTTTTGTTGTTAGGGAAGATTGGCTGAGTAGCACGACATCGGGATGGAGTAGGTGACAGACGTTTTGGAGGCAGTATAAATAAGGGCCTCCTTGCGGGAAGTGAAAGGGAGAGAGAGAGAGAGAGAGAGAGAGAGAGAAATAAAGAGAGAGAAAGAATGAGACACATAAGTGGAAAGACGAGATCCTTCGAGATCGTCAATGCGCCAGCTCCTGCTGTTAGCAGACCGGCCTGGACACTGGACTGGACCGTTTGGTTTTTCGAGTGGAAACCCTGGACACGACCTGCTCGAATGTCTCGAGCTGTGGGCACGTTATTTATTTACATTCATAAACAGTTGGACTGTCGATATGGTTCCCCGGTAATGATGGAGCGCCCGTGTGCTCAATAAGTATAGTAAGTGCTACTTATTGGTGTTCGAGAGGGAGAGAACTTATGATCACTAGGCGCTTGGAAGGTGTCCTTTTCGCTCGAGCCCTAAAGAGTGGGGTTGTATTGTGGGAGGGTCGGACGCAATACGATAACGAAAGTGGACACTCTTGCACACTTGAGTATTGAACTGCCGGAAGTACTCACATTGTCCACTCGTGGGTGATATGAGTCGCTCACTACTTGAATCGATACAGTGACACGAGATGACGGGTGATCTTGCTAGCGTTGGCGGCTTTTGGATTATGGATCCACTATTTTATGCAACATTTTAAGAGTATTAGACGAGCATTCAAAAACGAAACCAAATCCACAAACAATTTCTTATGAAGAAGTGCTAGAAAATGTTCCATTCTCTATTCAGAATCACCCGATGGAGAAGCATGTTTTTCCTCAAGGCCGAATCGCCACAACGGGATAGAAGGGATGGACGCATTTCTTCGCACCCGTCCAGGGAATTGTTTTGAATAACAAAGAATTTTAATTTTTAATCCATTTTTATGTTTCACCTTCATCTACCTTCTGCGCTAGCAGCACCTCACACCATTGCGTTGAGTTGTTGTCTTTAGCGAAAATACCTTGGCTTCGTTCGTACTACGTCTCTCGCACCCGAAGCCCGACGAAGTAATTGTGGAAGCAGTTTTGTCATGGCACAATGTTGTAGAGAGTTCATGTTGCAGAGTTGTCGAAGGATTATTGGGTTTAAAAGTTTAACTCATTTCAGCAAGAAGTTTCTATAGGTTCGTTGTATAAGCACGGTGGTCTTTTGTTTTTGTTGAATTTTCTTATCTTGTTTTTCTCTTAGCAAAAGAGTTTCTCGAGAGATGTATTCCAATGTCAAGCTCTCCTCTGTCCTTGCGACAGTTATTATTGTACGTTGCATGGTTTTGTTCATGTTTCATTAAATTAAACATAATTGAAGGTTACTGAGCTTGGAGGAACTTCCTTCCTTACTTAAATTTGAGATTTACTACAGGCGCTTGTAATTACGGTTTCTGGTTAACCCTCATTATAAAACAAGACGTGGTGTGACTTATTCCTCTGGAAGTATTTCATCTTACCGGCACGTTAATGCCGACCCTCTTTTAGCTATCTTCTGTGACGATCGTCCGCGGCATGGGATGTATCCTTGTATCGATAATATTTAATTTAATTGGATATCCCTTCATCAATCGACTGCCTATTACATGCCATCACACTCTCGGTTTACCGAAGAGAACCATAAATTTGTAGCATTTAGTTTTCTGTCCCAGCTGGACGACGACTTGCCTTTGCGTACGTACGTTACACTCGTACCCTTGGTGGACGCTGGTTGATAAACAAATTTCGTTACCCTCTTCCCTTTTCGACTGCTTACAACCGGTGTCAAAGCTGTGAGGGTGAGAGTTTTCCCACAACTAAATTAACTTATCCCCTTGCACGTCGAGCAAAGAGCATTCCCCAGCGAGACGTTACACATTCCCTGGGTGTAATCTCGGGTCGTACCGTGGGGTGTGTGTGTAAAGAGAGCGAGGGAGAGAGGGGAGAAGTGGTTTTGAAAATTCATCCCACTCGATAATCGAGCCAACCGAAGGCAAAAAGAAGGCCCCGACAAAACGCCTTCGAAAAACCCCGGGTTTGTTCGCCGCCCCCACTCAGTGTTTGGAAAAATCATTTTCTCGCATCTCTCGTATCCGTCGGCAGGCGCCTCCGCCCAGCTCATTTTGCTTGCAACCGTTCCTTCTACACCACCTCACTGCTATCGTCGAACGTCGAACAGCAAAATCCACTCCAGAAAGTGAAAGGAGAGGAAGACGGGCTGGGCAGCATCAGCGCATATCAGCCGGCCCTTCGAAGGCGGGTCGGGTAGATTAAAGACCATTTCCATGCTCCCTCCTTCCCGGTGCAAGAAAGCGTAATTTGGTGAAGAGTGGGGCTAGGTGAAGGCAGGAGGTTAGTTTATCGTGGCTGATATGCGTTGTTGTTATGCAAATGTATAGCAAACGTGGAGGAAAACCTGCTCCGGTTGAAGTTTGGACGCACGACGATATGCTCAGTTCCGTCCGTCCGCTTTCGGAGGGACTAGAGTGAACCTATTTGAATGTTTCACGTTGATATGTTACTTTCCACGTGCGTGTGGGTGTTAGTTTTTTTGTCTTATGTTTCGTTTGAACAAAACAACAAAGATAGGATGCAAAAGAAAATGGAAAATAGAGATACATAAATGTTGACCAAAAATATGGCCCTAAAATGTTGCAAAGGCAACACACAAAGCCTTGGAATATGCTACTCAAATAGTGGCAAAGTGTTGAACTTATTACCTCCTACTGCAGATATCATTTGGGATTTAAATTTAGTTTCGGTCAACGATTAGTAAAAGTGGGATTACGCTTCTCAAAGGAAGGAGAAGGAAAACAAGTCTTATGCAAGCGCATGGGATTTGTATTACAAGTTGCTTTTTAGTATCTCAACTGGATGTTATACTGCCGTGCATCTAGGTATCTCTTCACAGTTGACAATATTGACAGTTTGTTGTTCTTTTTTGCTTTACTTTTAATTTAATTATTTCTCTTTGTTTATAAGATTAGGAAGAATTTATGCAAAGCATCAATCCAAGAGGCGTTTCAAGGAAAACGTTTCAGGATTGGTGTCTGTTTGAAACAATATTACAAGATTGAAATTCTTTCTTACCATATTAGGATTAATCGTCACACTTCTACCACATTGGCGTGGCGGCAACAGAACAAGAAATTAAAACAGTCACTCATACCGCCAGCAGCAAGTCTTAATTTCTCTACCTAAGATACAACTAAACTCATTTACTTTGTATGCCAAACATTTCCATTTCATCGATACAATTTTCCATCGCACAAAATGGTGCTTTGGAGCTGCTTCTCACTCAACCAATTCATGCCAACGTTTCTTCAACGACAAATTAAAATCCCACCGTTTGTTGCCGTTGCCATTCTTTATCAATTTTCTCGACAGAAAGCGACAGTCAGCTCTTGGATGGAGAGGCCGCTAACTCGTGAGTTTCGCCGTAGCCTCGACGTGTTGGTACAGAAATTAATTCCAATTTTATTTTACCCGCTCAGGGAAAATGCAAAATCGGCTCGTTTCGGGAAGCTCTCTGTCGCGTTCCTTAAAAGCGTTGGCAGCCGGCAAATGGCAAATGAGCAGTCGAGGCAAGCATTACCATTTTCCCAAACTGAGAGTAGTGTCGAAGGCCGCTTTGAACGGGGATCGTATCTGGGAATCAAAAACGTGTTGTTTTAATTATATTTTTCCTCAGTTCCTTCGTTTGATTTAATTTTGCCCCCACTTTCCCGTGACACGAAAGCCTCCTTGCCGAGTAGCATTGGGAAGGAAACTCGAAAAAATCAATCCAAAATAGAAAACTTGTGTGTGTGTACATTGTGTCCCCATTAGTTCATAGCACCTTGAGAATTCTTAATTATTTTTAGCCAATGAAAGTCTTTTACATTTGGTGGCGAAGGAATGGAATGTGTGCATGAAAACGTGAAAGTGAAATAAAAAGTTCTTTTCCGTTGGAGGAGAATATGCTGTCCTGGATTAAATTATGCGACAAGGCAGTATTTTTGTGTAAAAATACAGTCTTAAATATTTGAAATTCCATAAAAAACAAATACAAACTAAATAAGACAAGACGCTTTATCTTACGCCAGTACAACATTGCATATTCTACCCTATTCCACGCTAATATCCACCGAGCGACGATCACTTTCTTTTCCCGTGGTAGGTCGCCTTTTGCTTAATGACGTTCCTTTTTAAAACCACTGACACATTGTATCCTAGGCTTCGCGGGGACAATTTTCCGGAAGTCGTTCTTCTCACGTTGTTTTTCTCTTTCGCTCTCTCCCGTGGACATTTTACTACCATTCACTGAAAGAGCGTAAAGGAAAACTGGCTGGTTTTTGGTTAATCATCGGTAAACAGGACGCAAGCAGGGCAATGAAGGATCTCATTAGGTTGCTGAGCTGGCCAGATTTAACGGCCGATGGCTTTAGTGTCGATAATATTTTAAACGGTTCGGGTGAAGTTGGGTCAAAGCGAGATATTTCGAGTGAGAACGGAGTGGGGGGTGCATCCTGATGCGATGCCGTGCAAAAGCATGATAATTTAACAGGATTTATTATGCACATCCTTCGAGTACATTGACCGAGGTTTGTTAAAGCCATATTTTGAAAATTCAAAATGTTAGTTTTTCAATTTTGATTAAGATATTTGGTTTGCCAGTATTATGCTTATTTTTTGTCAATGTATTTCTCGATTCTAAATTACATCGACCTAGAAACGCAACGCATCTATTTCCATAACATTTTTCCACTCGAATGCGCTCAGATAACGCAGTGAGACAGAAGAATGGAAGAACGCAAACTTTTGCCTCGGTTCAAATTCTTTTACATTTTCATAGTTGCCATTTGCCATTTGTGTCCTTGCTGTTTACCGAATCCTAGCCAATGTAACAGTGTTTATTTATTCCTACTAGAGCAGCATTTTTTGTGTGTTGTTGCAGTGTAAGGGGAGCCTTCGGAATGGCGTCCGGAAGTCGTTAAAATTCGTGATGTTTTTTTTGTCTGTGTGTGTGTGTGTGATATTTTGCTTATTCTTGGCAGTAATTTCTTCAACCCGAAAGCTGGTCGCATGGCAAGATACGCACAGATCATGAACTAGAACGCAACGTTTCATTTGCCGGCGGTCTGCTGAGGCAATGGTGGAAAGCAAACATTATTGGTACAGTCTCCGGTGTGTGAAAGTGTCGGACTGCGACATTGTCAGTTCTCGGCAAGATTTTCTCAAACTAAGAAACCTTCAAAAGACTAGTAACCGGATGTGACGAAGGAGAGGAAAAGCATGTTTTTGGAAAGGCTCGGTGGGCGCGCGGAAGGCAAAATAGATCCCCTGGGAATTGAATTCTTAACCGTGTTGGGCTCGCTCGTTTCCTGCACACAAACGGCAAAACGAAAGTAGAGAAGGAAAATAAACAAACATTTCGCCGGGTCGGTGGCGTCTGTGCGGAAGTGTCTGGAACGTTGGAATCGAATTTTGAAGTGTGAATATCCGAACTCTGGGCTCTTGCTGACTCGGGAAAAACTTAAACAAAAACATGATGAACACAATCGGTAGAATGTTGTGTTGTTTGCTAAGCAGTACTGCTAAAAACTATCACAGTTAAGAGCGTAATGGTTGGACAAAAATAAAATGAGCCAGTCACAGTGAGACATTTGAAGGTTTTGTAAAGTAAGTGTCGCTACGGTTGCGGTTTGTTAAAGCGATGAAACGATGGCACGAAACACACAGAGCTCTAACATGCTCACGGATCCAGAACGAATGGGTTCTCGAAGGCACAACGAGTACCACAATCGTTCAAGCGTTCTGCTTACGGATGATATCTGCACTCTACCAAATAACCAAAGACCGAATCATCATCTGCGCCCTTTTCCAGCACAAAAACCATAAGCGACGAAGGAATGAAAAGCCTCCGGCCGAACAGCGTGCAACGCCTTCACGAATTCTTCCGGAAAGAATCTTTCCCCAGCGGTTCTGTTCGGTGTGTCTGTTTTTGTTTATCCTACTTTTGTGTCTCACTTGGGAAAATTCCGATTCCCAAAGTCTCGTCCGATGACCGTCCGATGTTTGCTTTGGACAGGAATGAACCCCAAAAACGCAAAGGAGAATAGGGCCGAAGCACGGAATCATCTCGTGCCAGTTGAGCAAACATTGCCTGGGTGAAAAAGTAGCCACCAACAAGGAAGTGCCTTTGCAGTGTCTTCCTACGTAGAGAGGAAACCCAAATGGAGAGTAAAAAAAAACTACGAAAAGGAAAAGATGAGATCCTACATCCCCCAATTGCCAACACCCTGCTTGGCTGGGCCCGAAAACTGTTCTTATTTAATTATTTACGAACGATTTGAATTTGAATTTCTTTCTGCAACGGTACCGAAAGTTGGAACAACAACGTCGATGTCCTTTCACCATCTTTCCCTCTACGATCGTGCTCCATTTGCCGCTGGAGCCTTAGTTTGGAGCTCCTTGGTGAGCCAGTGTCACATTCACCAGCACTGTCCTTTACCCCATATTCCCTTTTACCCAAGAAAAGCACACTTTGGTGATGGGACCAATGATTTCTTTTCTTACATCTTATACAACCACTGATGCGTCTTTGGAGTTTGGGGTATTGGGCTTTATCAGAGCATACACCCTTCCCCCAGCTTCAGCTTCCAT
Source organism: Anopheles christyi (assembly GCA_000349165.1). NCBI lineage: Eukaryota > Metazoa > Arthropoda > Insecta > Diptera > Culicidae > Anopheles > Anopheles christyi. The sequence goes on from KB685369.1 coordinate 6,730, forward strand.
CTTATCTCGCCGATTGGCTATTACGAGTTTCTTGTGTGTCGCGATCCAGAGCTCTGTTCCAGTTTTCACATTTTCCTAATTTTCACAACCCCTGACTACGGGTGAAATGCAGATGGTAGAAGAGAACATTTTACCCCGGTTTTCCTGCGGCTCACACACAGTTTGGTTAGCAAAAACTGTGTTTTCTCTGCCGAATGCGAAACCCCGTTTGGAAATTCCCCGTTCGACATTGAGACGAGTTTTCTTCTTCACGCCCAATAAATGCAGGGAAAAGGCAAACACACGCACGCAAACAAAATGAAAAGAAAACGGGGCATCGTTTTCGCACAGAGGTGACGTTTCTTTTTCAGGGTTTCGGTTCGGTACGGTTTGGGAAAAATTTATGAATTGTGAAAATGAACGCATTCAAATGGTTGTCGACATGAAGAAAAGCGTCATGGGAAAGAGAGGGTGGATCGCACTCTGCAAACAAAATTGACAAACCCAGTAAACGCAAACACATGTGAAGGCATAAATGCACGACGCAAATATGGGGCCGGCTGGGTAACGGAAAATAAATAGACAACTGTGTTAAAATTTAAACTAAAACAACATTTTTTTACACCAATGTAGTACAGTGATATCAATGGTCACGGCACCAGCAACAGCACACCCAGACCTGTTATGAAATTATGCTTTGCTTACCTTTTTTGTATTGAAAGAACCCAAACAAAAACAAAAAACGATCCTCCATTTCTTACCCAGAACTTCTGGCTCACGGCAGATAAGATGTTTATCTGGCATCGGCATCTAGATGACTTTCGGAACCCAAGATCAACAACGTTGCTATCGAACTACCACCAAAAATGTAAACAGAAAAAATAAGATGATGAACAAAAATCACAACACTTTTATCTTTTCTTTTTTGGTTAAAGAGGATGAAGGGTGTTTTTCAAGAGTGTTTGTTGTCCTTTTATTTTGTTATTGTAATTTAAATTGGCTAAGCTAGACACTATAGACAACTTTGCCTGCGTTTTTTTCTTTTTGTGTTTTTCATGTCCTCCTTTTGCATCTATATTACGTGACCATAACGAGAGTGAAGTTTTCTTTCGTTTACTTTTATCGATGCAGTGGAGTTTTTTTTCTGTTTACTGCTCCGTAAAACTTTGCTTCTTTTAATGTCACTTTGTAGTTTTAATGAGTAAGTGTTTAGCTTTTTTCTTCCATTTACATGCGTTTATGATATAATGTTTTTGTTATATTTGCACCATTTTGTGTGGTAAATTTAGTACATTTTCTCTCAGATTTGAATGAAACTCGATTTAATGCCAATGGTAAAACGAGTTGAAGCCCATAAAGCTTCCTGATAAGTACAATTGTCAATATACATCCTTGTCTCGTACCCACCTCTGCATGAGCCAGCAAACTGAAGAAGAAATGGAGTACACGAAGTTTCTCTAAAAATATCAACCTTACCCATTTGTTTGCAGTGCCCGAAAATAGGCAGAGCCAACGGGATACTAATTGGGATGTTTTCCGTTTTGAAGATTGAAATAAAAAATGTCTTACTCAAATTGTGTGCCGCTTTGCTCGCATCGTCGAGGTGAGGTTAGGAATGCTTCGTATCTGGAAGCTAGCGCATTTGCTGACATTACTGCTTAGCGCCTCGTTTAATGTGTTGTTAAATAGTGACGAATTTATCATGGGAAGCTGCTACCGGGCATTTTGAGATGCGAACCTCATGGTAATGGATTGTGTAAATTGTTCAAACAGGTATTTTTGGGCATGGATGTGTTACACTCTTGCTTGGAAGGGTGTTAGTTTTGGGTGCATAATGATTTGTTTAAACTGGCAGCAAATTGTGAGACGTGTAGCTGTTATAGGTAATGATCATATCCTTGGTTGGTCACGACGCCACCCTCTTACCACGAGGTGTTAATAACAGGTTTTGTGAGAACGTCAGCAAAATATGAAGAAACTACGAAGACCTATATACAGACATTACCTATGAGCCTCGTTATCGCTGTTGGTTTGTCACAATCAAGATAAAAATATCTTCTGAAATTGACAAACTAATGTAGCGCAACGCAAACTCATTGTCGAGGAAGTTTTATTGCACCCTGTTGCTGGTTGGAGTTCAACTAATTATTTCATTCCAATGACTAGTAGGGCTTTCGTGATTTATTTCCAAGCACGTTCATATCCTCATCGTCTATTGCAAACTCGTGAGCAGCGCTACGTTTAGATATGCAAACGAGCGAACGGGCAGTGTCTCATTTCGTCAAATTATCATCCTCAGTCCTTGCAGTTCCGTCGGTGAGTGTGCAGAGCTGGAAATTATGTCGCCAGTATGACGAACGTACAGCACGCACCCCACCCGACATGGAAACACACAGATGGGGGAAAGCCTCTTGCTACGTTCGTAATTTAGCTCCTGCATCCGATCCTCGCGGAAATCTTTTGATGGGTCGTAGTAGCGCTTACGAGGAATCAACGTACGATATGAGTGTCCTGTTTCGAACCCGCCAGCTTACCAAAAGGCTGGCTGGGACGCACTTTTCGACTACTGGGTCGCTTATTGGGAAAGATGAGTTGTTGGACTGCAACCCCACGGTGGTACGCAACGTCGAAAAGCTAACGAGCGCCCGTGAGTGAGAGAGATTTGTAAGGCTTGTCGGTGCTTCCGGGTGCCGGGTTGAGATGGATGATAGCGAGAGGAACGCGCCACGAGAAGCGAACGAAATCCATGTAAAACGTGTCCGGAATGTTTACTACCGTTAATAGTTTTTCGAAAAACGGTTTTAGCGTACACGGGGAGCGACCGTTGCCCCGCTTCTTGAAATACTCGTTCGACGCGTGAAACGATACCCACCCGGGAAGCACCCGGGACGGAGCCTCAAACTCGGAGCCCCCCGGATTCGCTTCACAAAATATTTGCCCCGTGTCGCGGGCCGACGATTATGACGATTCCTGCAGGGTACGCGTCGCAATCCAAAATGTCTACCTCTTGACGTAGGCATGAACCTATCGAAAATAACCCAAATAACGTTTGGCTTCTCGAGACCTTCCATATTTTGGAGGACTTTAGAGGAAGTCGGTAAGTGGGAGCTAAGCGGTCGTGTTCTTCGTTCTTTTTTTTGTAGTGGGATCTATGCCTTACGCGCATTGCACACACCATCATTTGACACTTAACCCTTGGGTGAAAATACCAGCTGTATTAGGGCACTTGTTTGAGTTATTTCCGCAAACGTACTTGATAGAAGAGAAATGTACGTTGCTTTCCTGTACTGAAGAGAATATTTTTTCGCCCAACAGTAACAAAAGCGTCACGAAAACAATGAAGCACGAGAACTGCACGATGCCAAGAAGGAAATGAAAGTCAGCGTCAGATTGTCTTGAGTCGTCACACTCACTCGCCGGGCACTTTGGGTTTTGGTACTTTAATAAACGTTTCAACTTTTGAAAAAAAATGAGAGAGAAAAAACCCATCCCGCTGTTCTCGAATGCCCTGCGTCCTGCGTTTACCTCGTGGACGGGGTTCTTCTGCTGGTGTCGATTAAAAATGCACGTCATGGCATCACGAATTTCCTTCGCACACGCTGCTGCTGCTTCTGGGGCTTCCATCGGTGGCATCCCGGGGTAAATGCGATTTCGGGTTGGATTTGTATCACAGGGCCCGAAGTGTGTGTGGAAAGAGGGGGTTCTATAGAGGGAAGAGTGAGAGATTTAACAAGCTTTCGTTTGGAGAAAACTTAATAATTCTTAAACTCGTGCGAAATCGTTCTGAGCTGGAGCCAATTTTTGTGGACGTTGTTCTCACCATAGCATTTGGGCCGATGGCCGATCTGGTATTGTTGTTGTGTGTTTATTTATTTGGTATAAGTAGAGCGGAAAGTATGGCAAAATGGCAGAAGATAACAAACGTGGCAGTGCAAAAAAACATCGTTTTGACAGTTCATCTTCCTGGGAAAGGCAATATTAAAAAGTGGAACCTAAAAGGAATGAGGAGACAACCGTCGACTCTAGATCCGTTGACTTTTGCGTTGCTTTTCTTATCTAAATGGATTTTTTTTGCTGGCCGTTTGTGCTGTTTGTAGGTTATTGGTTTATGATTATTGCATTCGTCTCTTTGGCATGTCTTTTTTGTGTCTGCTTGTGTTTTTTTTAAATGCTAAAAAAAGGAATGCCATTACTCACACGTCAATTTCTGTTTGGCACAAAGTCATCTAGCGCGCGAGAACTCATCATACGATCGACTCATCGTTAAATATTCTGCTACAGTCACTCGAGGCATCTTCTGATGCTTGACTGTCAAGAATAGTCATTACAAGCACTGTTCTAAGTAACTCTAATGAGTTCCACTTTCATAATCTAACTTACTCTCCCTTCAGATGAACCGTGCCGTGATTTAACGAACGCCTCATCCCGAACTCCAAACTCGTAACATAACCTCTTGCAGTTAAAATACGTTTTCTTGATGGTCTTTTTTTGTTTTTTCGTTTTTTCCAGTAAGTTTCCCGAGCATTACCACCACCATCAAGCCCTAGCCGCCAACTGTTGCTGTCCCTTAACTCCGTAGTCACGCCGACCCGATGGATAGCAAATTTGTCAAATTTAATTGAGTGGTAAGTCTGAAGATCCCTTCAAGTTTTTGGGGTGGTTGAATTTCACTTTTCAAACGTTTTAAATTGTGTGTTCTGTGAAGTTGTGTTCCCATAGAGTATTTTCCATGGCATTTTTATCTTTCTCTTCACTTTGCACCTAGACACCCAACGGATTACTATATTGTTTCTTTGTATGTATGTTCTTGTATGTCCTTTAAAGCGAACGCCTTCTGTGATTTTTTCATGCCATTCGCATAGTTTGCATGCTATCGGCAGGTTGGATGCCCTTGTCGGGCTGCTCCGTACTTGAACTTAATTATTTTTCGGACTAGAACAAAAAAAAAGGCATAGAAACAAAGGCATACACCGGACGTGATAGAATTTTGCCACTTTCAGTGCAGCAAGTGCCCGGTGCCTGATGTTAGATTGACTCCCGCGTGCTCGCTTTATTCGCTCTCGTGCCACTTTTATTCTCCCATCCAAGTCCTACCGACCAACAGTGCTAGGCGATTAGGGATCTTTCTTTGAAAAGGATTTCGCCACACCTCTTCGGTTCGCTTCTGAACCCTTTCGCAGAGTGCAATGGAGTAACACCCATTACCCTGGCACATTTCGCAACATTAATTAAAGCATTTTTTAAAGCAAAGCATGAGAAAATGTCTCACCACCACGGGCAGTTATGTGGCGTGCGCTAAACCGTGCCGGATCGCGCGATGATACCATTTTCCTACGAGTTTCTATTGGATTATTGTCATTTTCCAACACCCGAATGCTTGGTCGCCTTGATACGGTGAGTGGTGGGGTTTTATCTTTGAAGTCGATTGACCAGACAAATCCCATTGCGCTTCGTGCTTTTGTCGGGTTTCTCCTGTTTGAAATCTGTTAGTCAGCTACAGTCAAAGCTCCCGGAATGTGACAAAGAAGCTCATGAAACCGGAGTTTGTTATGACTTAATTTTAATTAATTAAGATGTTTTCACTGTGCGGTGGTACCCCGTTTCCGTTAGAAAGATAAGCCCTCAATGTATAACAAAAGTAACAAGGAGCTGATGGAGGTGATAAAAAAATGGTAATACTTTTATTTCAGAGAAGTATGGTGTTACTTTGAACCATAGTTTAGAAAGTAGACAAGAGAATCTCCCACAAACAATCTTTAGAGCAAGAAAATTCCCAAAAAGTATCATTTCTGTGACTCGTGATGTCACATTCTCACCTCCAACCACTTACCATACGAAACAAAACTTGTTTCCCTCAAGCGTCAAATGCACACGTACACCCGTAAATAATGGTAACATAAGTTTGGTTAACATTTCGGTTTTTAGTTTCTGCTTGTAGGGAAGGTTTTTGGGAAGCTGACCAAGGCCACCAAAGATGCCATCAAAAACGGTGATGTCGTCTCCACACACACACAAGCACACGCCACGTTTGCATACTTATTGTGCTCCATTTCCATCTGGTGTTGTGATGTCCCCAGTTTGAGGAGACGTGTGTATGTGTGTGTAATCTGTTCATGTAAGGTTTAGAACTGGAAAGAAATACAGACAAGCAAGCATATATTTATGTGTCTTTTTCCAGTGCTCCATTAATGTGGTGTGGAGTCGTGGTGGGGGGAGAAAAGTTTGGTTCGCAACATTTAAATGACGATTTTTCCGGGCGACACATTTACCGATGGGGTTTCGTTTTGTTTTTTGGGACGAGGAATAAAATGCGGTGTTTCTCCTCACGCTCCCTCCAGCATTTCCATCGAGCAAGATCCATGCTTTTCACGGGTTTATCAGGCACAGATATGGAAAACACACACACTCGGTATGTGTTTTTATATTATTCACCCCTTCGAGTGTTTGGAGATCCTTGGGAGATGTTTTTTTTCTGCACGGGTGCGAACCGGGCAGCAGATCAAGTGAGGACCGGAGAGAGGGCACAAAAGCAATAAAACCGACGGCATCACACTAATATATGAACGATGTTGTGATGGTGGATGATGATGGCGCGCGCTCTGCGGCAATCGAGTCGCACGAGCCAGTAGCAGCAGCAGCACCGAGCAGTATGAGTAGCATGTGGTTTTAATGTGATTTTTACACAAAAATATGATTTACTGACACTTGTACAACTTTCTTTTTGCCTCCCTCCATCATATCACCTCACCGACCCTCCGGTTGGTGGTTTTGTAAGGCTTCCACCCAACCCCTTTGACTTTATCCTTCTGCTGTACTTTCTTCATTTGGCAAGACGACGACGTCGACGAATTCTTTGTGCTTGTCTTGGCGAGGGACTTCTTCCTGTCCGGAGCGGAATAACTCACATTCCGTTTTTTGGTTACTTCACGAACCAGGATCATCCATTTGTGCCGAACTTGAACCGGACGCAAAACTTGGTGGTCAACCTTGAAGAACCCGACGAGTTTTCCCGTTTTTCCTGATGCTCATAATTTACACATGGAACCACATTCGTCCCCTCGCAACTAAACGATGGCAGAGGAGGAGCAAAGGCAGCAGCTTTAGGTCCTTTCGTTTGACCTCCTTTCCTTTCGTGATTACCATTGAGCATTCAAGGCTTAATTGTGCTGGACATGGAAAAATATTTCCTGCTTTCGTTACACACACAACCACACATATATGGACAGACGGACGGACAAGGGGTTTCTTCGTACACGATCGCTTGATGTATTTAATGACCTTTTCCTTGGGAGGAAGGATGTCGCATCCCGCACTATCGCCCTTGTAGCTGTGGTGTGGAGGGAAAAGGAAATTCGTTGGCATTCGACAGGACGACACCAACAGGGTGATTTCGATGTCAATTGGTGGGTTATTGGTACATAAATCATAACCAACACCCTTCCGTTTGCTGTATGCCTATGGGTGGACGGATGTCGGATGCCATATTAAAAGTTAAAGTGAGGGGATTGGGCTGAGCTGGATGAAACGTTGTGTTTGTTGTGCAAAGGAAAATAGCGTAGAATTTTAGTACAAAATATTTCAAAAGTAGTTGTTAGATGTATGGAAAAAAATGGAATGATGAAGAAGATTTAATGAAAATATTTTTCAAATTATTTTATTGTATTTGTAGGACTTACAAACAAAAAGATGCCAAAACAACGCATCTGACCCGGTTGTAATAGCACGTGGACTTGTTACTTTGGTAAAATTTTAATGTAAAACACGCGCCACTCCGCAAAGAACCGTCTGCCTGCCTTCCCCGGGCCAATAATATGTCGCTCGGTGCGCTGGCGTGTCGTTTCCTTTGCAGCAAAACACAGAAATTCACTTTGTTTGCGAGTTTGTACCACCGTTTTGGATTTAATTTTTTCATAACGCACTACGTTAATTAGTTTATATCGAAGGCGGGAACACTTTGTAGGAGTTGTGAGGATTTTCATAACCTGACGACTTCCGCTATAATCCAGAACCGTTGGCAGTACGAGGATTCTGAATTCATTTTCACCATTCGCAAAGGAGAATGCTCCTTGTTGCTGCGTGCGGCTCCTTGTTATCCACAACCCCCCCCCCCCCCCCCCCCCCCCCCCACCCCATTTC
>KB685380.1:0-14876 GCA_000349165.1 Anopheles christyi
ACCACACATCACTACCAAAACTATGTTCTGCAGTTACAGAAAAATGTATTTTACGACCTCATTCTCATTCCAATCCACGTACTCATCTCTTTCCCTGGAGCAAATCAGCTTGAGCAAGCAATTCGAATTATCACCACCCAGTATTTTCGTTACATTATTCCTTGGACACGGCGCATACGCGACGCTGCATGCAAACGGCTGATGGAAGCTATAACTGATCCTCTGGTGACGTCGCGAGAACCACTCACAATGCGGCTCTTTGTTTGGCGTCTTCGCGCCGTCCGCAAATGAGTTGACGCACTGTCGCAGAGGAGATGTAATTCTTGCCCGGCACACAAAAAAAAACTCACACACAGTCACACGTACATCCATGAGAATGCAGATCCAATGATAATTTATGCCAGCACAACCAGAGCACACACTGAGCCCCGATATCGATGTATTGAGGAATGGAGGGAGAAACCATCGATGCATGATGCTCTCCATGCAAGGGAAAAAGAAGGTTTTGCTGAAGCAAAGCGGGTTAAAAAATGAAACAATAACAAAGCGTCGAAACGTTTTGAAGATGTCCACTGGAGAAGGAAGGGCAACATTTTTATGTGTTTAGTTATTTGAAATTATTAGCTCCGATGCAATTTCAAAAAAAGAACTGTTTATTTCGCGTCATAATTCTGTTGCCCATTTCCCTCGGTAGACCTTTCGGATGGGTGGATGCCATTGGTTCCGTGCTGCAGGCAAGACATCAACGGCTCAAAGAATTTTTAGTTGAATCATGTTTTTGAACAATGTTTTATTTGTGCAATATTTTACCCTGGTTTTATTGCTATGGAACATTTACGAATGTGTGCGGCGTAGAATATTCATCCGCTTGTGGTATAGGAACTTTGGAACGATTTGGAATGCTTTGAATCCAACCAGGATGCTGATGTCCCTGCCGGAGTTTAGTTGCGGCAAACGCAGACGGCCTTACTGTTGCAGTAACCACCGCGATAGCGACGGGCGATGCAATGCGCTGCACAAAGGCTGCTGCCCACACCGAATCCACTGGCCAGATCGCAGGTCGCTCGCTTGGCCCGATAGTTCTCCAGTGCGGCATGGTGCGTCTCCTCGGGCAATTCGTCGACTAGTGAAAGGCGGCACCAGAGGATGTGTTAGCTTTCAACCACTAGGGATTTTTAGTACTTTATGAGCTCTACTTACAGAGTGTATTGAGTGCCGCATTGCCTCCAACGGCCACTTGCTCCTCCGGAGCAGCCTGGACACTGCTGTTCAGCATGGTAGCTGCCAGGACGACGGCGATGGTACAGACGATCGTTGCACACTTCATGATGAGATGGATCTAGATTTGAGAATCTTCAACACAGACACAAATTGTACAGTTTTGTAGGAGTAGCTCCGCTTGTTGCGTTCCCTTGAATGTTCGAACACGTTTTGATTGATCTCCTCGACCCGTTCAGCTCGTTTTATATGCATCGGGAATGGGTGTGCGCCTCCCTTTTGCGGGAATCCCCTCCGAGCGATCGAGAGAAAACATTCGGTTGGTTCGTTTTTTCCCACGAGGGGATTCCACCAGACGGGCGAAGTGAACTGAGAACTCGGTAAAGCACCTTTTTTTTTGTAATGCAATTTCACTGTTTCCTTGTACGTGTCTATTATCGGCCATTAACTGGTTAGATGGGGTGTTTGAGTTACTAAAATGAACTTTCTTTGTTAATTAATCGATTAAACGTCTAGCCGCGTGGTGGTGTCGGAGTTGAGTGGCTAGCTCTGCAGTTCGGTGTACGAATGTCTTGTTTGTCCTTGCGGGTCCTTTGATTGCTGTGATAGCGAATCGATAAATGTTTACAAGGTAATGCCAATCGGGAGATAACATTCAACATCGCTACAATCAGGTGCAACGGGTTTTGGCACCAATGCATCGGCTTGTTGCAGATTATCGTTGCTATTGTGGCGAACGTATATAGATCATGGACAGTTTTTTTTAAATCGAGTAATAAAGAAATTAAAACGTTTCATGTATTCTTACAGTATTTCCAATTAAAATATTTCATACCCTTAAAACCTACGAAATCTAACAAAATATTTACAATTTGATTGTGGATTAGCGTTGTTTCTTTGAGCTGTGTATTAGCAATGGAACTATGAATATCTCTAGATCAGTTGTTTCTAAGTCATTTGGCCGACGAACTACTTGTTAGCCCGGACACACACTTTCTTGGGATGCTAGGGGGCTAACAGGGCTAGGGCTTCCTAGCTAATTTCGAACGCTTAAAATATGTTTTATTCTGAATCTGATCATCTAAAATCATTCCATTTGTCATTTAATCATTCCATGTTTTAATCCAAAACATTTTGCTATTTCAATTTGTTTTATTTTATTTCTTCTTCTTGCTTGGCGTAAACGACCTACGAGGTCATGCCGGCCTTATACAGGCTTTCTAGACTTATGTTTTACCACGTAGCCGGATAGTCAGGCCTTGCTACGGGGGGACAGTCCGGATGAGAATTGAACTACGTCCGGCCTTTACAGGAGCCTTTATTTTATTTATTTTTTATTATTACGGCCAAAAAAAACATTTTATTAACTGTGTTAAATATTTCAAACTTATGTGTTAATTTATACAGGTCAGTCCCATCAAGGTACTTCTTCGAGCCTATTATACTACTTATTGTAGACGTATTAATCGCCAAAAGCAAAATAAAATGCCTTACTACTGAAATTTCAAAGCCTGAATTTTGATTAGAAAATTGTGGTAATTTGACATGACTCTAAGGCCCTTTTCCATAAGTTATCATATTTTGCATTCAACAAATGATCCAAATGTAGGACATTATATTAGTTCAATTGATCTTTAAGCTTAATAAATCATACCATTCTGCGAGAACAGCGCAGATTATTTGGGTGCTAGAACATTTGGAGTTACCGATCGGTAATCAGATGCAGACAAGGATCTTAAGCTGCAAACATTGACATTGTATGCTTAGGGCAATATTGAAGATATGTCTGACTTGTTTTACTTTTTATTATTTTATCTAGTAAAAAGTAAACCCTTTATTCAATGGGATCCTTGAATTGATTCAATTTAAATATTTTATCTCTAAACTCTAGTCAATAGATGATCGTGTCACGTACTAGCGTGTAGAAAAACGTATCAGTTTCACTTCAGTTTGAATGTTTACTGATCTCTAGTTGCATATTTTAATAAATTGAAAGACTTACAAACTACCTGCAGTTAGCGGGGGTGATCGGATGATCTGATAATAGATCCTCCAGCTCGTGGTACTTACAGACGTGGTTCGATTCCCAACCAGACTAATATCCCTTTTCAAGGCAGATTATCCTATTACGTCATGGTTAGAAATACTTCTAATTAGATTTCATAAGAATGCTGAAGAATCGCTCTAAATATAGCAATTGACGAAAATTATTATTGCTTTTAATTAATTCTTTCCACATTGGCGTCTGCTCCATTATCAGTTTATTAAGTTAGAAAAAATCAACCACTATTTTAATAATTTGAATTGCTCACCGAAAACCCCGAATTTGACCTGAGAAAAGCAATAAAAATGCGTTATATAAACTCGCACACAGTAATACAACTTTTTTCAGTAACTTTTCTTCGTAAACCCTGTTTGTGTTCTGGAATAGGTGTGTAAAATGCATCAGCAAAGTTTAGCTGCAATTACTCAAACTAATTTATTGTGCTCTCGTGAGATATTTCCCCTTCCTTATCCATAATAACTTACTGGTTAATGTAACTTCGGCTAACCTGCTAATTTGATAAACATCCTCTAAATTGCCTATGCACTGAAACGAAACGTTTGATTGCTTTACATTGCTTTTAGGATACATTTCCGATGCAATTTATTGCACAATGCTGTCCAAAAATCATTCTCCTGATTTGGTGGATTCTTCAAAACGTTGAAGGCACCAAACATTTATTGCCCTCCTTATAAATAGTGACCTTTATTGGCTTGGCTGTGCGTAAATAAATTTATGTTTGCCCCAAGATGTGCACTGTGATGAATGCATTGAATTATATGAAATGATTCGCCTTTTTTGAGGTCAAGAACCTTCTGAACATGCATTGACTACAAAAAACTTGTCATTCAAATGAGAAAAAAGACCGAAAAGGAAAACAAACGAAAGCATTTCTTTGTTTTTATTTTTGTTCGATGCATCATACAACTAAACTCTCTAGCTGATTATTATCACAACCCTTATCCTTACTCCCTCATACCATCACTTAATTGAGCAATTCAGCTATGATTGTCCCTACACAATCGATTCTCAAGTGTACTTCACTTCAATCGCTGCAAGTACAGCTCTTCACTGTACTATTTGCTTTATGTAATACTTTGTGTTATTACTATATCGTCCTCTCTTAGATTTCTGCAACACTTATATTAAGGGTTAATATGGGACACTATACTTTCAAATGGTGCTTTGCTTAATAAAGGCTTTCAAATGATGTCCAGAAAAAAAAGGATGGAATAGTATTATTTTTAACTGTTCTCAAAGAATCTCATCGATAACTGATTAATAATTCCACTAAACCACAACCTCGTATTAAAAAAAGCTCAGTTTAACCATCGAATTAACCACAACGCTCCGTCAGTTCAAAAGGAAGTGGTATTCGTCCGTATGTTCCAGCGGAATAATAATAATAATTTACCGCCGCCCCGCACTATGGTTTGCCGTGTTTGGACTTAGTTGAGGCTGGTCAGGGTCCGAGAGGACCAACCCCCGCACAGTCCGATCTAGGTAGTAGTGGCGTGTTTGGTATCGGTTCCGTATGTCAGGACGCAGGTGGGACAATTATTCTATTTTAACTTTTTTGTTTCCTTTAGCTTGAAAGAGAGAGAGAGAGAGAAGGAGAGGTGCATAAGCCTAATGCTCTGACGTGGCGCAATGCTGCTGGTGCGTTCCCGTTGGCAACCGTAAAGGACACGTCGCGCTTTGGACGCGATTGTAAGGTGATCAGCATGTATGATGGAGCCCTGTTCACTGTAAAGCGGATGGCATTTTGGTATACGTGCTTCCGTCGAACGGAGTGCACGTGTGTTCTGTGTGGTGGCACAGTTTTAGAGAATTAAGCATCGAAAGACTTATTTTGGAGACTGAAAATTAGAGGTGAATTTTAGTGCTATTTAAAGTTCGTTTGGAAAACGTGATGGTAGTGAAGCTGCCGAAACATAGAGTGGAGTTAGCTGCTGCACTACGGATAATAAGACTGAACAGTAATTTGTTGAGAAAGAGAGGAGGTGGGTAGAATTGAAATATGTTCTATAATATGTGGAGAAACCGAACGTGTGTGTTGGGTTATTTTTAGTTCGCGTGTGCTTATAAATTTTTTTTTTAAATAGTTTAATATACTGTTGTTTGTTTGCCGAAATATTGAGTGTAATGGATACTGTCAGCTTTTTTGGTCCACAGGTTGCCTCTTTACAGTTTGCGAAAAAAAAAATCAAACTTTTCTTTGGTTAAGTTAACATGGCATATTTTACTTGAAGATTTTTTTGTTAAACATAGTAAACAATAAAAGGACAGGACATCATTTAAACACGCCCTGAATTTTCTGCTCAGCGCCTAAAGTTATGCAATGTTGATTCCAATACGACTTTTTAACGATATCTTCTTTTCCTCTTCTAAGGATGAGCGATTGTTATAAGTATCAAAAGTAAAAAAACAGATTAATCATTGCTCTGCATTTACCATTTACCCTTTGGACGAAAATTATGTAATATGGGAAGAAATCTTCGCTCTACATTCCTATTTAAAAAAAACTGCACCCATCAAAGCCCATGATGAAGTAAGTGGCCCCAAAATAGAATACCACAAAGTGAAAGGATAATGTAGAGATAAATAATGTTATATCCCCTTAAAGACACCTCACCCCGTAAAGCTGATGATAACAGTGGACTGTATCTTATCGCTGTTTAGATTCTTTTGCTTTTTTTTTTTGTTTATTCCTCTCTCACACACAAACACACGATAATACTTTCCGTGTTAATCGCACCCGTATTTTAGCCTAGCTCGTGCGAAAACGAATTATCGTCCGGGGGATGGTGAGACCGTAGTGGGATATGATAAGGGTGCGATATATAGCTTTCATACACCACGGCTTGTACCGTCATAACCCGTCCACCTTTGGGACGGAATGGATTTACTTTATCGAATCAGTGAAATCGTTTGCAGCGGAGCGAACTAAACTGTGGTCCGTTAAAAGTGCAAACACTTCCTATGTCACTGGACAAGACAGCTAGCGACGACGACGGTTGGTGTTTATCCTACTGCGGACTAGTGGACATTGTGGCGTCCCGTGTCGCCGTGCAGTTGGATCACAATTATCCTACATGAGTGCTAAAAACTCTCTTGCAGTGTTCCATACGATAAAAAAGGGTCAGTTTGGTTGTGTGTATGTTGGGTAACGGGGACGAGAAAAGGAAGGGGTGTTAAAGTGTGTTGAAGATGTGAATATTTTATTAACAAGAGTTAACAGTTTATGTGCAATTTAACGCTTGATAGAACAAATCATACAAATGTACATATTTAATGGTGGGCATTAGTTGTGTGCCAAGCAAACGATACATAGGTGATGATGTGGAAAGTGAATCAAAATTGACACAATAATATCTTGCACACTCGTTTTGCTTCCGTTGATTCTTGCCTTGGTGCGGGGAAAATATGATCATTTTTTCTTATATGTTTGATGGATAACAGATTACACACAATAAACATTTCTCAAGAAAGTATAAACTTGCAAAGAAATAAGTATTAAATTATTGATTTACTCTATTGTTTTAATGCTTACAGCGCAATGTTTAGGACTTAACATAATTAACATGAAACTCTAATTAATTGAGTTTTTTTTCCTCTCCTTCTTTGCAGATTTTAAGTTACAAATAATGCGTAAAAAGTTTGTTCAAACGCTGGCAGCCCAGCAGCTTCAAATGTCCAACCACATTCGAACGAACGATATGGAAAAAGAGAAGGAGCAAACATGCGGCACCAGCCAGCAACCGAAAAGCAACGCATCGGATACGGAGGTAATAGAAATCCTCGATGATGATAATGACGTAGAGCTGATGATGGAACGGCACCGAAAGTATCATCCCCGCAAGTACGTCAACCTACAGCAGCCACCGTCGAAGATATACTACGATCAGATTGAAAAACCGATCTCACCCACACCAGACAGAGAGGATCAGGATATGGAGGAAGAGGAGGACGAGGAACGGCAGCTTGTGATCGATTGTGTGCGGGATACGGGCCCACAAATAAAGGAAACAAACAATAACAGTATGACTACCGCGAATGGAAATCACACTGAAGAGAGGGATAGCAATGGTGAACAGTCCGGTCCCATCAGTTTCCGCCCGATTGTTCCGGAAACGAATACAGCTGATAGTGATCAGCAAACAACGCAAAATGCTGCTGCTCCTTTGTCCGGTGCCGCTTGGCATGTGCCACAGAACCGAATGCAAGTGCCATTCAAAATACCGGAATTTCGGCCACCCATACAACCGCGGGAAAATGTCGTTCGCACAAGACCGGGGACACCGGCACCTAGGATGATGATGGAACGGCAGCACGTTCGTCCAACTCCTTACCACCTTGTTCATCGACCGCATCCTTACGAACGACCTGCCACCAACAGCCATGGTGCAGCGTTGGAAGACAGAATAAACGCTGGCACAACACATCCTAGTGCGATGGAAAATCATGAAACGTCCAATGAGATGATGTCCAACTTTACTTTAGGAAGCTCCGCTGCAGCAGGAAGGTGAGTGGAATGCTTTATAATCTTTTCCATGCAATTTCTTAACATCTTTTTTTTTTTTGTTGTTCCAGAAATTCCGCAAAGCATCAGGGCAGGAATGCAATGATACCACCGCCCCCACCCCTAATGCCATCGATGCCAGGCACGGTAAGCAGTGTGGCCATTGCACCACGCACCCCCTACTACCACAATCCGTACCTGCAGCCGTACCACCACTATCAGGCGTACAGTACCAACCCACCGGATAGATTGTATCATACGCTGGAGGAGTGGTACCGTGCCGGGTATCCGGCACCGCATATGCTATCGTCAGCCGACCTACAGTTCTACTATCACTGCTTCCTGAGCAAGATGTTATTTACGGCAGCGTTCGGTTATCATCAACAACACCAGCAACAGCAGCACCACGAACAGCTGTATCGGAACTATCCTGCGCTAGCGATGACACCCGGCAATGCTTTCTATCCACCGCCACAGTACGGATTTGTGAAACCAATACCTGTTACTGCTGTGAGCGTTTCTGCCGCTCCTACTCCTGTTGCTGCTCCTGCTTCAGCACCGGTTGATTCGCCAGCTAATCCATCACCTCGTCCGATTGATTTTTCACAGCACCATAGCGGCAGCAACGTACCAGCGTCAGGAGCTGGGTGAGTAAAATGGGATAACATTGCGCTGCTAATCAACTATTAACATCGTACCGTTCTTAATGTGTACACAAACTTCACATTGATGGCACTGCTGCATTCGGTTGTCCCTTAAATCTACTTTGGCACGGTGAAGCTAGATGATGCATGATGATCGTAAATGTTTAGACATTTCATATTGGATACGGTTTCCGTTTCTGTGCCATAAATGTGTTTATTGCATCGTGCGGTTTGTAATGCATCCGCGTGCATAAAGCGTTTGATCGTGTCTGAGCTGCGCATGAAAGCGAGTGCCGCTGTACAACATTTTAGAAACGCTTCACACGTGTGATGCGGTTTGCATACGAACAGGAGAAAACCGAGAGCACAGTGAATGCAATAAAGGTAACATATTTTTTGTTATCCCTTGGCATTAATTGGGGTTAGAAATGGATTCGCTTAGAATGTTTGTTTTACTCTTAAGTTTGTTATCGTATAATTTCAAATATATATTTAACATTATTAAACCTCCTGCTCCTGCTCTGAATGTTGGCTCTATTCCAATTTTTTAACGCATCTTTCTGTTTCTTTAAATTTTATTTTACTTCAACTTAATTCAATTCAGTAGTAGAAGCTTAACATTTACTTCAGGATGTAAGTTTAAAACAAAATTTAAATTTTGTTAAAACATAATTGTGGTAACGTTTGCACTTCTGATATGAAAATTAAAGCTCCCGTTTATGGCACGTGATAATTGTGTCACAGCAAATTGATAATTCTTGTTATTAAAAAAACTGGAAGTAAATGAATATTACTCCTTTAAATCAATGCAATAGAATTAAGTTGTTTATTGTTATACAACTAAACTCATTTTATAATTGTTCTCCTATTTTTCAGATACCTACCTACGACATTGCCGTTAACGTCTACAGCACAGACCCATCAATCGCATCAAAGATTATCCCATACTCCATACCCTACCACCCAATCAGAACATACGCGGTGTAGTGTAACGCCTGCCATAGGTTATTCATCTACTACTCGGCCTTCTTCAACGCCGTTAATGTCACCACCATCCACGATGATGTCACCTTCGAGCAACCACTCACCTACAGCTTCTTCATCGACTCTGCTTTCATCCCCTTCGAGAATGCTGGCTTCGTCTAGTATGCCGGCTCCTACTATTGCTGCTGATAGTCTGTCACCTAAGAGAATAATACCGCCTAGCAGGGCAGATCCAACTTCCAACACACATTCCCCTGGTGCAAGCATGCCTCCTCCCTCTTTTATTCTGTCCCCGAGCAGTATCCCTCTTCCAAGCAATCATCCACCTACCAATATGGCCTCACATACTACTACAACTACATCATCTACAATGGTGTCACCCAATAGTTTGCCTCGTCCAACCAATCACTCTACCACAAATATGTATTCGCTTTCCAATACTACTTCTACAACTCGTAGAATGCTCACTGCTATATTGTCAACTAAAAGTATGTCACCTCCAAGCAATCATCCACCGTTCAGTGTGCCTTTTTCTCCTTCTACAACGACTCCCACTACGGCGTCACCCAATAGTATGCCCCCTCCAAGCAATTATCCTCCCTCCATTTTGTTTTCGCCTTCCACTACTGCTTCTGGTGTAGCGTCTTCGGGCACTTCACCGCCTCCAAGCAATCATCCACCTTACAATGGATTTACAACATCTTATTCTCCTACAAGATCTGCTACGCCGTTTCCGGGCAGTATGCCACCACCAAGCAATCATCCACCTCTCAACATGGGCTCACCTACTTCACCTTTGTTGACTAGTAGTATGCCATCAGAAAGTTATCACCCTCCTTCTAGTATGACTTCACTCTCTACTGCTGCTTCTTCTACGCCGGTACCTGAAAGTAAAGTACCTCCCCCAACCTATGATCTTCAATCGTCTGACAGTATGCTTCCTCCAGGAAATCATCCACCTCCCAACATGGCCTCAGCTACTACACCTATATCAACCAGTAGTACGCCACCTGCTAGTTCTCGTCTGCCTTCTAGTATGGCTTCACCTTCAACAGCTGCTTTTTCTACGCCACTACCTGAAATTATAGTAGTTTCCCCTACCAATGATCTTCAACCGTCTTATAGTACGCCACCTCCAAGCAATTGTCCTCCCTCCAAATTGTTTTTGCCTTCCACTACTGCTTCTGGTGTACCGTCTTCGGGCACTTCACCGCCTCCAAGCAATCATCCACCTTACAATGGATTTACAACCTCTTACTATCCTACAAGATCTGCTACGCCGTTTCCGGGCAGTATGCCACCTCCCAACAATCATCCTCCCTCTAGTATGCATTCACCTTCCAAAACATTTCCTACAGTACTGTCACCAGGCAGTATGCCTTGTCCAAGCCACCAGCGTTCTAGTAACATAAGCGCTCCTTCAACTTCTATGCATCCTCCGTCTTTTATTCTTTCACCAGGCCGTATGTCTCGTCTAAGCCATCAGCTAACTACTAATATGGCCTCAAATGATAGTACTACATCTACTATGCTGTCACCTAATAGTGTGCATTCATCTTCTATTGCTTCTATGTCGCCTGACAGTATGCCTCCTCCAAGCAATCATCCACCGGCCTCACCTACTACACCTATGTCAACTAGTAGTATGCCATCTGCTAGTTATCGAAAGCCTTCTAGCATGGCTACTCCTTCTACTGTTACTTCTTTTTCTGCGCCGCTACCTGAAAAAACGGTACATCCTCCAAACAATCATCTTCAATCGTCTGACAGTATGCCACCTCCAAGCAACCATCCACCTTCCAATATGGACACACCCACTTCACCTATGTTACCTACTAGTATGCCATCTGCTAGCTATTTCTCTCCTTCTAGTATGACTTCACTCTCTTCTGCTGCTTCTTCTAAGCCGCTACCTGAAAGTATGGTACATCCTCCAACCAATCATCTTCAATCAAGTATGCCTTCACCTTCTACTATTCTGTCATCAAACAGTATGTCTCCTTCTCGTGCACATTTACCGTCTAGTATGCCATGCTCTCCAACTACTTCTAGTAGCATGACGTCACCAATAAGCTATTCTCTTCCCATCATGACGTCACCTTCTACAATGATCCCACCTACTATCAGTTACACGCCACAACACATGCCAACAGTTGTGCCTGCTATTTCCGCACCTTCCTCTATGCCATCTCCCTCTACCATACCTTCTAGTGTAACAACTTCTTCTGCTGTGTCACCTGCAACGATGATGGTGCAACCTTACACTCACTATCCACCGGGCAGTATGCCATCACTTGATACCATTGATACCTCCGCTAGTATGCCACCACCTTCCACTACTTTGCCTCCTCCCAGTACCATCCCGTCCCCTTCTGCCAGCCGTCAGTTAAACTCAGGCCAGCAGCAGCCAGTACAACCAATTTACATCTCTGCGATCATATCACCACCGGCTGCTAGAACCGATACGAGCGCCACCAAATCGCGTGGTAGAGGTCGAAAACCGTCCACTACGGCAAACAACGAACCGTCCGCCGAAAACCCGGCACCACCAACACCGAAACGTCGCGGCCGTCGCGCGTCCGTCGCGGCCAGCCAATCTCCCTACATCTCGAACCCGTCGCTCCCATCACTACCACCCACACCGAGACCACCGCCGATCGCCTCACCGGCAGACACCTCGCTGAACACTGGCAGCGTTGGCCCGATGTTGACGCACGTGCGCCGAGAAATGATAGCCTTTCTGCAGCATCGACGCGCCGACATCGTCACCACGATGCGCATCTACACGATCGGTCGCATGGATTTCGGCGCGTTTCTTTGCGAGATGAAACGGTACAACGTTTGCTATCGGGATTTTATGCACGTCGCGTTTACGTTGATGCGCCGCTGTGGTTACGGAGGGTTTGCCAAGGATCCACCGCCCGAGCTGGATTACAAGTGGCCCAGCCCGCCACAGGAGTTTGTAAACTATTTTTCGAACATTAAGCACTGCACGAGTCAGTTTGTGGCGGACAACTTTGATTTTTTGCTGCTCGTGGTGGACAATCTGCTACAGCAGTACTTTGATCCGATGGAGTACTTTTTGCTGACGTACGTACTGGGGGTAAATAAGGGATCGCGTAAATAAGAATTAGGGAGGAGATGTGATGGTTTGGGAGAGAGATTGCGCACAATACGAACGAAATCAAGCACGGTGGACTTTAGGCGGATGGAAGGGGAAGAACACATGGGACAAAATGACATGTGAGAAGGGACCAGATTGGTGGGAAAGATTTAAGCTTATCCTAAGCTAGTTATCGTATTTAACAGTAATAATTATTATTTTCGCTTTTACTTTTGACTTAAGAAACAAATGAGCTTCGTCCGACGTTTAACTGATAACTGACCATCTACTTTGCAAAGCAAAACCAAATGCAGGCAGCATCATTGGAAGTACTTCAAACATCGAATAAATGAGGAAGTTGTGTGTCAAATCTAGGGATATACAGTCGAGGCCAAAGTCCTTACTTAAAACGTAGCTCTCTTTACTCTCTCTCTCTCTCTCTCTCTTTATGTATCTCGTTACATACTTACGATTTGACCGAGGAGTAGAAATAAGAACAATTGCATTAAGAAAGCAAGGGAATACACTCCCAGTATCAGGGAGAGTTTGCCAAAAGAACACACCAGTAAAGCTTACAGCTTACAATAGGACTAGATAAGTTGCAAATGGCCTCGCAATCATAACTTTTTAAACATTACGTTTGTATGCTCTTTTTATAAACCTAGCCATATAACTGTATCAATAGCAAACATACTACGAAACATTTTTCCTTTATTTGTGCGTTTGAATTTCTTTGTATTTTACCATTTTGGACAAGCAAGAGCCAATAATTTGGTAATGGGGGAAAGAAAAAACAAAAGTTTCGAAAACTGGCCAGCAAATTTATGCAAATTAAAAAACAATACAATATTTTAAAATACATTTAGCAGGATCCACCATTTCGGCTTGGTTTTAAGACACTCATTTTGTTTCTGATCTAAATTATTTTTTGTATACGAAAACAAAAACAAACATAAAATTCAAGATAAAATAAATTTTGAGTAAGACCCCCCCAAAACCCCTCGTGTTGTGTTATTTGAAAAGGAAGATTTGTTTTTGGATGTGTGATACATTAATCATGTATGTTGCTCTTTTCTTTCTTCACTGTAACGGAACCACCCCACACAACACAAAATTAATGTTTGTTTTGAAGTTTTATTCATTTCGCTTCGTGTATCGCTACAGAAACTTCGCTCCGTTATCTTACTTCTGCAGTATGGTACGACGCACACACTGATTATTTTTGTTTGCCATATGGCATCCTGCCATCAGCTTTATCTGCGGTCGCCGTATTCCGTATGAACATCGATTGTGAATGTTCTTCACTAAATTCTTACTAGTTAGTAGCTCTAAAATGATCATCTCCTTGTTAGTTACTGTACTGTAAAGGGCGGGAGTTGTCGAAGGAGTATAGCTGCTGTTGCCCTAGTTACTTGTGTGGTATTCTAAAACAAAATGGGTTACTTTGTCAAAATGCCTGTGGCTCGCGTTGAAAGGTGTATCAATAATGCGCATAATGATACAGGACACACACATGTCTTGAAGATGCGACTTACACTTGTAAGCTCTAAAATAAAATGCAAAGTAGTAAATGCAAGATTTTCTTGGAAGGCTTAATGGAGGATAGGAAGAAGAGAAAAAATGACGCGAGTTAACTGACTGAAAGCCATCGAAATGGCATAACAATTAATGGAACGAAAATAGCTTATTTTCTTCCTTAGAATCCACAAAGCAGCAACGCCTGACAACATCCTTCACCAAACGCCCCCTTACACATGATGATGGTGTACCTAACTTAAATGGGTTACCGCTAAAGGTGCGCCGATTAAACATGTGTGTTTGTGTTACTTTTTCCGCGCCAAATCTTGTGTTAATTGCTATTGCTATTCCATGCGTGTGGTGCACACTTTTACGCATTGGGCAGCATCCTTCTAATCACAGTGTATTGTATCTATCTGTATGTGTGTATGTGTTTTTCTTTTATCTTTTTTCTAACTCAATGCCATGATTTATAACAACAAAACAGCTTTCAGAACTAGTGAGAATGGTGCGATTACCGTACAGGAACATATGCATGATTTTACTGTAGGAACATTCTGGACTATTTCATCAATCGTTTAGTGCATTTACAAATGTTTAATTCTTCTAATTTAAGGCCCAAACATCTCCCATTGCAATTTAAATTCAACCTTTTTTTTTGCAATTTTGTTCCTTCTTTTTGTTCGGTTTTTCTTTAAATCATGTTTTCCTCTTTCTTCCTCTTTCTCTCTCTCTCTCTCTCTCTCTGTCTATCTTTGCAATAACATTTAAAAAACGAATTTTATAACATATCTATCTCTGGGAAGGAAGTGTTCCGAGCTGTGACCCTCTGTGTTTTTTTTT
>KB685391.1:0-14905 GCA_000349165.1 Anopheles christyi
CCGCCATTGAAATTGTGTGCTACCAAACGAGAGTAAACCGAGTGGAAAGTGAAGGGAACATAGCAGCAGGGATCATGTCACCTTTCCGCAACAAACACCCACACACACACACACACACACACACACACACACACACACACACATCCACAAAGCCTTCCTTTCCCTTCGAATATCCATCGATCGGTGTAGCTGGTCATCCGTAACGAAGCGTTCTGTTTCGGATGATTTGTGTGCGCATCGGCAGGATGGGATACAGGGAAGGATACAAAGCAAAGCACACAAGCACGCATAAACACATACACACAGAGGCAAGCAAATGTTGACACACCATTAGCAGGATTGACCTAGCAGCTCAGGGCAAAACGCTTTTCTGATCCTTTTTTCACCGACGCAACGATTTGCTTCTGCTTACGAAATTAAACTTTACCACAGATTGGCTTACGATGGAAGCAAATTACATGGACATAAATTGTTACAAGCAGAAGAAGAACGGGATGGAAAAGCAACATTTTCTTTAAAATATTCAATCTTGTCACTATCGATGCCATCATGGAGCATGCTGCCTTGGGCTCGGAATGATGAAAATATGTATTTTATTTTTTTAGCGGGAAGCAAAATTATTCTCATTGGCAAACAAGGCTTTTGCAGTTGCGCTTAAATTGATATGAATGTAGGGCAATGACAGACTTGTTGGAAATGTTGGTTTTGGTTTGATTGTTTGCTTTTCAGCATTACCTGCTACTGTCCTTCCTATTTGTAATATTTAATTATTCGAATTTGAATGGCTTGTATTTACAGTTCATGTCTAATTTATTTATTTTCGTATTATTTAAGCGACTGGTGGTCTATTAGGTAGAAGTGCCGGTTCCTATAAAAATTGGACGTAGTTCAATTATCATCCGGATTGTCCCGCCGCAAGTAGAGAAGTTTCGCTGAAATGAATTCAGGTATTTCGGTATAACGCCGGCTTAGCGACGAAAATAATGTATGTCAACAAGAAGACGGAGAAGACACACGTCTCACACGTGTCGATCAAGTCTAGTGGAAGCCACAATATCAAACAATTGCTGTGATTATTCAAGCTGCGACACATTGCCATTGCTAAACAAACTATTCAATGTTCTCACGCACTTGTTTCACATACAGCATCACACCCATCTCACGCTATGAACAGTTTAAACTCATCAATGATGTATCGTGACCAAGCGTGAGTTACTCATCTCACTTATCTTCCCATCGGCGAGAACGCATGCGTTTGCGAACATTTCCACCCAACAACAACGATAACAACAACTAAGGCAGACCGATGGGCGCGTACCGTCGTTTCAGGTTCGGAGTGCAACACTTGGTTGAAGGGACCTGATTCACGCGTGGCCAGTGCAGACCACTCTCGCGATACCAAGAGCTCGGACCTCGGCTCGGTTAACGTGTTACAAGACCTTGAATGTGCAATCTGTTGAGACTAATGATGATTATGATGATGATGTTGATGATGATGATGAGTACAGTTTTCTGTGCGTACGCCTTGTTCGAGAGTGCTAGATAGCACCGAGATACACATATCAGTTATCGGAAACTTCACCCTCACTCATCATTTCTGCACAGGTCACACGATCGAATCTGACATCTGGCAGAAAGGGGTTAATTAGTAGGATGTTGGCTCCGCTAGTGTGCGGAATGTAACAGCACTTTCGTAAAAACACCAAGTAAACCGATAGATGGGCCTCAATCATACAGTTGATTAGTTGACAAACAAGTGGTTCAAGGAATGGTTCATGGTCATTCACAGCAGACTAGATGTAACGGTAGTCTGTTTGCTTTAGGGCTCCGTTATTTTTTTTAATTCTTCAGATTCTTGAAAATACTCAGTCACCCGGTACTGCTCAAGCCTTACACGATGCTGAAAGCAGTTTGGCTGGTACGTTTCGTTTGGTAGAAAGCATCAAATCAATGTACATAGCACATCAAATGCTTCCCGCAACGGTGCACTGTAGTTTCACTCTCCCGATGTGTGTGTATGAGTATGTTGCCTTACAATCGTCTAATGGTTAGCTATTTACTGGAAAATGGTCCATTACTGAGGAAAACGAGGAATGATTAGTGGCCTTAATTAGTATTTGATGGCAGTTTGCTGTGAGGTTGGTTCAATGCGTCTTCAAGTGTGATGATTGCACGAGACGTAGAAGAAAGGTTTGTACCAAAGATTGTAAATAAGGTATATTCTTTTCATTGTTAAGCTGTACATGTGTACCTTCATGTTTTTATGATGTTTTTTTTACAAAGACCAATTATTAATGCTTAAAACATTCAATTCAATCAGATATATAGAAATAAAGTTTAACTATGAATAAAAAATGGACTAAATCTCAATGTTTATTAAGATGTTTAACTGATCAGTAGTTCTACAAAGTCAATTAAATTTATTTTTGGCAAATAAAAACAACTCCTTAGAAGAAGTGTGTTAAAGAAGTGCGCTCTCTTTCGCTAGATGGCATTTCACTCTCACTTTTTCACTCATCTCGCTTGTGCTCCCTACCATCGGAGGCGCTACAGGATGCTGCACGTTGTGAGTGACGTATCCTCAGTGAGCACCATTTTCTCACTAAAAAACCTCCCTAATCATCGGCATCATCATCATCAGCAACAGTTATCATTGGATTTGCACTTCTGCGAGCGCAACTGAAATCTCGAGAGTGCTGGAGAGTTGAGCGACTGGTGACGCTTCCGACGGGTACGATTCGATGCTCGTGCGTCAGTTTGTCAGTTCTGCTCGGTGCGTTCGGTCGTACTCAGCGAGTCGGAAAACGGTAAGCTTTCTCTACGCAGTGAACGTTTGCGAAATGGTTTTATATGCCTCTGTATGTTTTTGTGTGTGTGAGTGTTTTTTTTTTCAAACATATAATACTCAAACATAAGTATGTTGGATCGGTTGATTGATCGAAAGGTTTAAAAACGAATGTGTGAACAGTGTTTATGCAACCAAGCTAAAACGTATATTCTAGTGGAAAAATGTTAGTTAGAAAAAAAAGTCTGCTAAACATCAAACCAAAGCTAAACATCACAAACACCACCACTAAAAAACTTCAAACACTTCGTGCGTGAGTGTCATCCCGGTTGTTTACGTTCGCAAAAGTACGCAAAACGTCACAAAAGAGGGGTAGGCCGGTGACTGTGCTTTCTCACTCCTGTGAAGTTGAATATCCTTTCCCAGCTCTGTTCAAAGTTTCAAGGTGAACTGATGTACATACAAACAAATACACACACACGTATCATTTTTGTACGATTGCATTGCAAGCACTTGGTCTCCTCATCTCTTACCAACACCTAGCTATTACGAGTGACCCAGCGTGAAAATTCCCACCAAACCATAATTTAAAGAGATTAAGGTAATGCGGATAGTGAGCTTTCATCTGTGAGACTGTGCTAGTGCCGGTGTGAAAGTGTGTGATGGTTAGCAAAACATGGCTGCCCCTAAGTACGTATGCTTGTCCCTTGTACCCCAGTTGGTATACCATAGACTAAATGCCTTTTGCTCATCTGTTGGGCGTGTGAGGTGGAAACACACGAGAATAAATAGCCACCAGTGAAATGTGGGAAAAGCAGTCTGTTGTTGTTTTTCCTGGTTCCGTCACATGTCCAACGTTTTATCAATCCTGTTTAGATAAATCCGTGCAACCAGCAGTGAAGTGTGCCTGGGTAGGAAGGAACAAACGCAAGATTTTAAGAAAGCCTGAAAAACGCCGGAATTTGTGCTGGATCGTGCGTACACAAAAGTGCCATCAGCAAACTGGTTTATAGCAATCGCTGGAGGAAGAAAATAAGTGGTTTCTTAAAGATGAGGCAACCTTAAAAACAGGGACAGAAATACGTGTTGGAGTGTTTCCACGCCATGTGTCCTATGTTTCACCGGATGATCCTTAGTTGTGACATTTACCCGTTAGCTGTTTTGTTTCAGTGTCGCTTTCCTTCCAGGCATCCGGTTGGTGTGTTGTGTTGTGTGAAAGTTTTTCTGTCACTATCTCAAAGCCCAACTTGGCTGGATCCGTTTTCAACGCGTTTCGCTTGCTTTAGCTCATTTTGGCAAAGATCCCCTATCATTTCCGGACTCGTCTTGGCATCGTGGCGTTCGTAACTCGTTTTGGTCGGTGATCGGAGCTCCGCGGTTCTTCCGGATTGTGTTTGTGTGTGTGTGTGCGGGTGTGCGTGTGGGTTATTTTGTTTCACTTCCCTTTCTGTCTATGTGTATCTTTTATTCTATTTTTTTTCTTCGCCCGTATGAAGCTGGGTTTAGTTTTTCCTCAGCCAGTGGCAGTATAAAACACTGAAGCCAAAGTGTCGCGAGTGCTGTAGTGTCTGTGTGCGTGTGTCTGTATGTGTCAGAGAGAATGTTGGTGAGCAGCGGGGTGTGGTGGAAAAGGTGAGAGAAAGCGGGGCACGACACTTCGTGCCCAACGTGCTAACGACGATAAAATACGATTGTAAGCTCCTGGTGACAAGACGAACACGGTCAGCAGTTTTGTGGCCGTTTTCTGCACGCGGCAACAGGCACGTACTGGTTGCGAGAAAAGAAGAAAAAGATAAAAAAAGAAGGAAGATAAAGTTTTTCCGGTGTGAAAGTTAACGATTGCAAACGTAGCCCGGTTGTCTTCAGTTTCGTGGTTTTGCGTCTCCGACGAACGCACGCCCCTCGTCAAGGTAAGTCAGTTTCATTAAGAGCCGCAAAAGCTCGCTTCATCCTCAGTTTACCACTCACGGTACACACATTTCAACCTCCATTTGCATGTCTCTCATTTGCTAGTCGTTCCAATAAAACCACACAACATCATTGAAGCGGAACAGCTCATCATCGAAAACGTACGCCATCGAAGGTACAAGCAAAGGGTTTCGCGAGCAAACAATTAAACCGCAGCGAAATGCATTCCCTCCGAGTGTGGCATACGACGCTTTGGACTCAGCTGTGCCAAAAGCGAACGTGACTGTCGATCGATGCCACACGATTGATATATGATCTGTGTCAGCTTGGAACGTTTGAAACTCCGTTCTGTGGTGGGGGTTCTGGGCTTCACTCTAATAGCAAATGGCAGCTGTGCAGTGTATTCACGTCACATCCATTCACATCTGTTGATTGATGAGTGCTTTGCCATTTCCGATCCCGGCATGCTAGCTTTACGGAGGGAGGAGGGTAGGGAGGTAGGAGGATGATGGGGATGTGGTTCTACTATCGGTTTGGTAATTAAGCATAGTGTTGTGTGAGGCAGATTTGTCGGGCCTTGATTCAAATGTGCTTGACCTTTCGCATGCTTTGCATGTAGTACTTGTGTGTTTCAAATAATGTCAAAATCATTATCGTGACAAGACAATGGAGGATGTCACAAAGATCCTAACTGTAATTATGATTACTTGTTTTAGCTTGAGGTGAAACGTTCTGATTGCAAATGTTTCTTTCTTATGATTGAACTACACTTTAATTTCAATTACCATTGCATCGTGTTTAATGGCTATTGATTTTGCTTTCATATGTAAGTTTCAATCTGAGAAACATTTAATGTACATTTGAAATAAAGCTTTTATTAATCTATTTTCCAAACAAATGCATATATGTGTGTATTGCTTTTACATAATATCGTTAGCTAAAATTGATTTAAAAAGTTGCATCATAGTTTTTATTTATTTTATTTTATGTATCCCTATACCCCACCCCCACCCACACCAGTAGCATAGACTGACTCTTGGGCTAGTATTCTAGTAAGGCCGGCATGACCTCATAGGTCGTTTGCGCTAAGACAAAGAAGAAAACAGATTAAGGTTTTGGTCTTGTATTACTTCAAAAAAACATTTCTTTTATAACATATGCTGGTTTTGCTCAAGATGACAGATATTTTAAAATGGTTTTAATCTGGTTTAGTACATTTCAGAAGCTAAGAGATTTTTTATTTCAATTGAATGTTTTTGTTTGGAATTGTTCGTATTAAGGACGAATTTAACTACCAAGAAAATCATCAGCTGCCCAAAGGACTTGACATGTGTCTACATTCCGAGCTGGTCGCCCTTGCCAAGCTGGTGATACAATCGCTCAACAATCCTTGCATCGTTCCCTTGCAAGTGATTCTCAGGAAACCTACCACCACACTATCCGATGTCAGGAACTTGTTGACATTCCAAAATTTACGGAATTCCTTTCCAAGTGCAAATACACATTCCTAATCAACTCTTTCAACTCCCTGACCTGGAGAAATACATCTGTTGGTTTGCAGTCCTTTGGAAAGTGTTGCAATGGCTGAAACACAAAAACTGAAAGAAAAAAAATAAAATAAAACGTAACATTCCGTAGGGAACTTTTCACTGGAAGCTTTAATTGTAGCACTCATTTCACTGTGCTGTGGGGCTCGTTGTCGGACTTGTCAGCTCAACCTCATGGTTCTGGTCGAATCATCCCTAGAGTCTGGTCTGTTTTATATTCCCTCCTAACTACCCGAATCCCCTCCTCCCTTTTCCATCCCATGGTCCCTCCTACACCCGTCAGAAAACAATCGTAAATCGTCAAACAAAACTCTTACCCGTAGGGAAACGTGGTCGGTCGAGCGGAAAATGAGAATATTTCAGCATTTTTCCGTTGAGCCGATCTCTTATCGCTCTGAAAGCTCGGGCTTATCGTACCGCCAGACCAATGTCCCTGGAGCTACCGGTGTCGGGGTGGGATGTACACGATTGACCGCACATCGATTAATCCGCCTCGTGGTCCACACAGCACAATACTCAAATGGTTGGTCGGTGTGGTTCTTTGTTTCTTTTTTTTTCCCGGAGTCATTTAACGATCTGCGGTACAATCTGCATATCATTACTCTTGTGTATAGGATACGAAGAGCAATCGTAAGGCGTGCGAATTACAAAGCACACTTAAACTTTTTGGTTTTTCGAGGAGCAAAACCGAGGAAGAGAAAACGAGAAATGGTGAAGAAACAATTTTTCTACCAGCGTGCACATGAGCTTATTGTGAGGGCTTCCTGACAAGTGTCAAGTGCACTCAGGCTCGACGAAATCAGGTCGAAATGTTTTCCAAACTGTTGGGCTTTGTCTGTGAGGAATGCTTAGATTGCCTTAGACACTCAACCATTTGCTCGACCACTCTAGACTGCGAATTTTCACCATTTTGTCTACCTTCCGTACACCAAGCACTTCATTCCATCATTATACAAGGGATCAGTTAGAACGGGTCATGAAATCATCAAGCAACAATCCCAAAAAAAGAACATTCTCCCTTTTGGTGAGTCTCAAACATGTCGGTTAGCATGCTGGCTGACTCGTTCACAGACATTTCAACAATTGTTGAAGATAAAATCCTTCAACACGGTGTCACCGATCTGTTAGCCGTAAGCCGGCTCCGTGCCAAAATGGTAACAGACCACTTTCCAACATTGCATGGCACCTTTAACTTTTTGTTGTTGTTGTTACTCATCCATGATCTGACGCTCTTTTTGCCAGTTCTTTCTTTCTACACGCCTTTACCCAATTTCCTTCCAGTCAGGGTTACTGTGCACGTGTTTGTAAGACTGGTGCAAGAATATTTTATCCCACCAGCTGGCACCAACTGAAACACACTTCAGCACTTGCCGGCAGGGTCAGCTAAGGAGCGTTTAAGCATCCGGAGGAGGTTCTGCACGGTTTGGACTTTCTTTTGCGCTCTTTTCAGTTGATTTCCTGATGACTTCCGGACTTAGCACGGCTCAGCGCGAATCCAGCGATGCTCGAAAAGATCAGAAGATGTAGCAGACTCTGGTGGTGTTACATTTGGTTGCTGGCTTTGTAATATTTCGGAGCTTTTCAAGTTCCGCCGAAGGCAAGATCACATCGTTTGTGGGAGAGTATTGTTTCGCGAGGTTATCATCACAATTGCGCCATTGTTGAGAGCCTTTTTGGCTAGAACAATGCACAGTGCTTAAGCTGCAAGGGGTTAACCTAGAGGATCAAAGGTAACCTGCTTTTACACCGTTTGATGTTGATGCTTTGCTGCATTGTTTTTGTGCCATTTGTGTTTCTCTACAGTACGGATTTACCCCTCAGGGTATGAAAGGAAGAGCCATCATTTACAAAAAAAATGAAGCCAGTCAAAATGCTACATTTCCACTCACGCATACTGAGATAAGTAAATCGTTTAGTTTTTTTTAAATTTGGAAATCGATTTCAATGGAAAAGTAAGAAGTGAAACATTGAGTTATTTCAACTAATGGAGGCGCACGGTGTTTTGTATTTGCACGAAAAGGAGCGAGCCGTTATAAAATGGAGCCGCCTGGTTAATGAGAAAAGAAGAGCTACAAACCTCTTTTGCGTGATAATGTGGATACTACTCATATGTATACAAAAACGATCATACCATATTACACATGAAATAAAATGAAGATTTTAATTTTCGCCAGCCTGTGCTTATCTTAAGCTACGTGTGGTTCGTCTCCACCAAAGAATGCCTTTAAACTTTAGCCGAATTTCCATTTACATGTGGTGTGCTCTTCAGACGGTACGACACATGCCCATTAGCAGATGCACATTTGCTTGCCGCTTTCCTATTTCTACCAGCTGTTGTGTCACTCTTGCCACCGGTGTATTGTGTTTCGCGGTATCGCGGCATTTCTCAGAGAACGCTGATGAATATTTAACATGCTCAACACTCACACAAACACACACACCCCTGCACTATGCCACCAGCATCGCTTGGAACGCATGGTGCAAACCGTTCACGAACCTTTCGAAACGACCGAACCAATAGGGAAGGCCAGACGGGATGAATATGCTTTATAGTTGTGCATCCAACCGGCGGTGTCGGGAGAATGGTTAAATAATTAAATAGCGCTATCGTGTAACATCTTGCGTGTGTTGCACTAGTACATGTGCTGCTGTCTTAAGGCGCACAGCTGTTGTGAACATTTGCAACAACAATACATGCTCCTAAGCGATAAACCAACCATGTGTGTCATGTATTGAGAAGTCAGTTCTTTTTCCTTATTAGACATTTTATTTTAGTGGCAATTTTAATTTTAACATGAACAAACTTGAACAGCACGATCGATTAAACAAAGTGCAAAAAGAATCGCTTTACCAATGATCACAAATTAAAATGAATTATCCTAAATACAATACCCGCCTTTGAACTTTTCACCCAATCAAGAATGTGCCTATCTGGTTTAATTAGTGCTAACATCAAGCATAATGAAAATTTACTATCAACAATCTCGCCAACACAGGTGGGCAATAATTTTCCCCCAACTCTGATATATTTTCATACCGCAGCACTTTCGTTTCTTCCCGTAAAATAAAGATTAAATAAAACCCTCCGCCACCCCTCACCATGATGCTTGTTCAAACACATTATTCACTGTACCTATAAGCTCATTAACGTGCATTTCTGGTGTTGCGTTAGATCCGATGGATGGGCCGCGAGGGTCATGATTAAATTAAATTATGTAATGCGATGCACGGCCACATTATCCGTAATTGCACCAAAAACAATCGCAAACAGCGCACGTGGTTTTGTGATCCACAATATACACCGCCTTCATAGTACACATGCCAATACATAGCATAATCGCGTTACATTATGCAGTCACATGTCCGTTCACTGCATTTCCTGTGCACCGTCAGCGTGTGAGCGAGTATTGGGACTTGGAATTGCGCCTAGCGCCTAGTGATTTGCAGCGTGATTCAATCAGTATTGCGCTAAAACCTAAAACAATTGTGCTATCCATATTGATTTAAGGTGCTACCATGGAGCCAAGGCCCTCGCCAATCAGTGATGCGATCAGTTTTGATTGCCTGCGAATTGTACATTAATTTTCTTTCACAATTCCTACCCAAACAAAACAAGGCTGCAGAGATTCATGGAAAATGTAACGTAGGCAATCTCTTTTTCTCTCTGTTTCTCTCGCTCTCCCATTTGCCTTGTACACAAACACAAACAATCCCACTAGTTGAATAATCGATTGTGGTCGACGTAGTGATGGCATAGCGGTAGATATATTGAGCAGCAATTTGTTTGTGATGCTACCTTTCCAATCAGCGCTCTTACTGCCAAACGCGCAAGTGGTGAGCATGCTTAAGTTCCACTCGGTTCACGTTTCTTGGCGTATGCTTACGAATTTGCTCTAGCAGGTTTTTGGTGTCCAGCGAGCTGGAAGGAATCGCTTTTCTTCCCTCCGTGCTGACTCTTTGCTTTGTAACCCCCTGGTGTGACGTCCTCTAATCTGGCACACGGTCAATTTATTCTAAGCCGATCAACATATTGAGATTGATAGGATCGTTCCGGTTCCGTTCATTCGCCGGACAGGGTAAAATGGGGCTTTTGTCGGAGCCAGTACAACGGGAGACAACTCGGAGAGTTTTGAACGAACTCTATCCGCGTGTGTGTGTGTGTGTGTGTATGTGTGTATTTATGCGATCCCGAATGTATGTGTGACAGACAGTAAATGGAAGGTTCTGTTCGTTTCTGCTCGATTTACCTTTTTGCTGTTGCACCGTTGCGGCTGCTGGCTGATCTTTACAGCCGTCCATGGCGCCATCGGATTCAGAATGTGGTGTAAACGAAGGTCTAGTAAAGGAATAGAGTAGCCGTGTGTGCAATATCTGCCTGTTGTCGTTGCCGTATCGCAGGCCCATTTTATTCGATTGTGTGCTTTTTATTGATCGAAAGCAATTTTATTCGAACGGATACGCTTGCAGGGAAACGGCTTTCTTTTTCAACGATTGTAAAGGATCTGAAAAGGTTTTACTGCTTTTCTTTGAAAAAAAAAATTTCTCTAATTTTGGAATAACGAAGTAATGATTCTTTTCGGAATAACTATGAAAACGAAATAAAATGAATACTAAATGTTTCATACATCAGCTTAGGGAGTTTGATAATCGATTTAGTTTTCTCTTTGTGTTTTGCATTTAATCAGTGATGCATACAGTTTTGAACACCATCAAGTGCTGTTTTTAGTTTGTCATTAACAATTTGACGTGGGATTTCTTATTTGATGAAAATTTTAAACACAGCACCGTTCATCGGTATTGTTCACATGATAGGTTATGTTTCTATTTCAGTATATTCTACCAACTCCCTTTTCATTTCAAAATCGACCATCAATAATCGACAAAGCACCGTGCGTCCTGCGTGCGGTGAAAACAAAATGACACACACTTACCGTTGTTGATAGGTGGCAATCCAACTTCTAAACTGCGTGATGTGATCAGTTTGAAGCAGCAAGGTGAGAGAGAGAGGATTTGACCGAGACTCAAACCAATCCATCGGAAACCCCATGGATTTGTCAACTATCAAGCATGTCGGGTTTTGTGGGGTGGCAGTTTCGTTATAGTACCGTGGCAGCCCGGACATCGTGTATTTTGCTCACGTGAATGATACATGGCGTGAATCAGCAAACGGAAATGAGCGGCTTTTTGGGTCGTTTATTTTTCCTTTTTTGCTTTTTGCTTTCCGGAGCTAAAATGGAGTGAAACAACTTGAATGGAGTGGATTTTATTGCCTGTGGCAAGGATATAAATGTTTGTACGGAGGAAGGTTACACTTTGGTGGAAAAATAGGATTAAACCAAGCCAGCACAAGCATCGCTCTAGTCAAATCAAAGTGGCTGTAAAATGTTTTAATATCGTTACAATAGTTTACAGCTCGACGATTTCTTACGAAACGTTGTGTTGTATGCCCACGTTTTGAATCGAAATTTCAACACCTTCAATTAGTTAGCGCATTTTCAGTGTATTAATTTGCTTGAAGGTGTTCACCCATACACACCGCCGGCCCTTTCTCCCTCTCTTTCGCTCTATTAATCTCAATAGTTTATGTCAATCAACTAACGGATCAGCAAACAGATGGCAGTAAACAACTGCTCAACCGAACATGCAATTGCCTCGAGCAATTGGTGAATCGGTCAAAAACTTTCATCAAACCTCCCTGAATCACATGAAAGTAAACCTGCAAACTAATCAAAACAGAGTGAACTACATATGCCACGCATCGTTTTGCCCAGCTACGTACACAGTGAAATTTGCAACAGCTTGTGTTCGGATGTTTGCGAATGGTAGTGCTTCAATCTATCTGAACATTTCAAAATGACCACAACGGGACCTTTGTTTGGCTTCATTGTTAAGTGCATGTATCCACAAAACAGATGATGGTGGTTCGAGGGCAAGTTCCAGTAGTATTAATTATGCCGTCAAACAGGTTCACAATGGTGGATGTTTTGCTGGTGAGAGGAGTTTTTTTTTTGGAAGGAAAAGATGGAGGGCGATGGGTACGTGTTTATGCAGAGGTTGAGGTAGGTGCAATCAATTGTAGCGCATTGCTTATGAATGTTATTGAGAGTACTTAACTGGCCGTTTTTGTTGTTCCGTATGAGCTAATGAATATTCCGTCGTTAAACAGGAAGGATTTGAAAAGAGGACTGGATATAACTGGACGCAAAGTTGTATTTCAATTCAGTGCTGTTCAATCTTGCAAAGTTGGATGGAAATATTGAACTTGAAATTGAACGAGAGTAAAATAAGTAAACCACACTTATTAACGAAAAGGGGATTGTTCAAGATTCACTCATATCGTTTAAGGCATGTTTTGATATTAAACTCGCCATATCTCGTAGATTTATTTTCAGTAAATGTTCTGTCTATGTGTATTCTAACAATCAAGTGTTGCTTCTTACTTTCAAGTTCCGCGGAAACGGGTTTCTCTGCACCATGTTACCACTAACAAGCGAAGAAATCATAAAACCTTTACTTAAATTAGTGTTACGGAGCGAGAAACGACTGCCATAAGCACTCCACGAAATCCGCTGTCACTATGCAAGCTTTTCTTAGTAGCACCACTAACTTTGCACCGCGTTCCAAGCGCGCCTAGCATGCACTTTACCAAATTTAATAATCCACCGCGCATCCCACTCCTTCAAGGCCATCAAGGCTCCGTTGACATGTTTCCATTAAAACTTGTACGTGTGTACGGTACACTCTGTACGCCGTACACTCGCACTTTCCTTCGTAGGCGACCGTATCCCAACACTAATACTCTCCCCCACGATTCGAACCAAAGGTGCCTATTACACTTAAGCCGTTCGGCAATCCCTTCACAACCGACGCCGGTTCGGCGCCGTAAGCTCCAGTCTCTGGCACGCTAATGAGACCGTTGATTTCGTTAAGCTGATTCCAGGCATTATCCCTAACGCCAGACGCAAAACGGCAACGGCAGATTCGCCCCTACCCCTCAACAGGACGCTAACTTTTCGCTCACGAAACAACCCCCACTTTTCACCACCATTCCACCCTCGCCCCGACGGGGGTGACCGTCTTGCAGCCATCATAGAGCAAGCACACAACCAGTTGGTGTTTCAGCGATAGGACTCGCCATCGAACAGCGGGCCATCGTTTCCCATCGAGTGGTTGGGAAAACGGGAAAAGGAAAGTTAAGCTTTTGGCAAATCTTTTGTCCGTTTCTTTTTCTTGTTTGGGACGCAACCACGCCGAACCCACGTGATACCCGGCTCAACGAAGAATTCGTCATTTTTCATCCCTCGTATTGCACGGAAGCCCCAAAACCAGGATGAAGTGCTTCATCGGCAGGATTTCGACTGTGTGTGTGTGTGTCGGTAATTTTTAAACCGAATTCCATAATCCAACGCAAAGCAACTCGCTTCTTACACACCTCCCTTTCTCCACCACCGTTCTTGCTGTCGAATGATGATGTGAAGTGTCTGTGTGCTTGTGAGGGAACAAGGATGGGTGTAAAATTCGGCTGTAGCGATTTGCCTGCCTTTGTTTATTTATTTGTTTGACTATCAGGTGGGAGTGGGGCAAACGAGGGAGGAAAATTCGAGCTTCAGCAAAAGCAGCCTTTTCTAATCTTTCGGTAATGATATTCGGTTTGTTGGGTGAAAGAAAGTTACAAACATTACAAGGCCAGTGTCACCGAGCTGTGGTGCTGGGAAAGCGCGTGAAACAATCGCACTAATGCGGATGCCGGGGAATTATCACCCGCTGTGATGTTTTTGCGCTGCGCGATCCTCCCGGGATGGTTTGGTGCCGTCCATCACGAATCCCTCTCGCCCTTCCTTGCCCCCCAGCCCTTCCCTCACTCTCACAAGTCTTTACCCCCTGGATTCGCTCACTGGAGACGCGAACAATGGAGCACACCAGTGCAGAGATGGTGAAAAGAAATTATCATAGCAAATCGACAGTTCGTCGCTTGTCACGCCAAACGACACGCTATGGTCGGCACACTAGCTTTCCATCTTCTCTTTAGTGGATAGGAGGTAGAGAGGGCTGGGACAAGCTTTTTTTTATTCTCTGCCACCATTAACGATGGGCTGGGGACTAACCCGGGGTTTGACTTTGCACGCTGAAAGTTGCCATTTTGGCCCGAGCTTTTGTATTTTTTTGTATTGTATGTGATTTCTGTGTCTGTGTGTGTGTTTTTTGTGTATGTGTGTTTTGTTTATTTGACTACAATACACTCCCTAGGCCACTTTCGTGTAACTGAATGGAGGGAATGATTTTTTGTTCCTTTATTTTGTCCTTTTCCTGTATGTATGTGTGAATGTTGGTTTCCATGCTCTTCTCATGAATGGAAATGAATTATTCATTTGACGCTTTCACTCGGCGGGAGCACTGATCCTGACTGGTTTCATTTTTATCATCACCATCATCATCAGCACCGTCACCATCCACTGGCCGACTTCCGCCAGCAGTTTCCACCATTCGTATGGTTCCTGCCGCTTGTGTGTATGCTGCGTTGTGCGTTAGCATACAAACCCGTTTCCAAGGGTAAGGGGAGGACACATACGCTTTCACTTAAAATAAAATAGCTTCAAACGTGAGCTTTATCGCGCGAGGCTGAGGATTTTACGTGTAACTTTTTCTTTTTTTTCCCCCCCCCCCC
>KB685402.1:0-14899 GCA_000349165.1 Anopheles christyi
GAACACTAGCTAGTGTCGTACTAATTTCACTCACTCCTGATTGCCGGCTCATTCATATGTACGTAGCTGCATTCACAAAACAGGTGGGGAAGGGGGCAGCAATTATTCATAGTGGGTCGTCGACGCGATAGGCCACCCGTACGACGCTGGACAATGGGAAGTTGTTGTTTTAATTGCGTCCACAACAGGGTGTGTGTGTGTGTGTGTGTGTGTGGGAAAGGATTTTCCAACCCCTCAAAAGTGTTTAGTTTAGTGGAAAGATGGCACCTGTAAATGGCAAAGTGCGCGATTCCGTTGTTTCCTCTAGTTGCGGAATGACGTGCAGTCCTCCCCTTCCCCCCACCAACTGTTGCCCCTTTATGGCACTGAAATAATTAACGCTTTGAGAATTGGTGAGAAATAAACCGGACATTAAATATGACTAGGCTGTTTCACTAGCCAGGAGTGACGTAACTGGAGAGGGATGCAATTAAAAAATATAACCAACCCACAACGCCACGCACAACAAGTCGATGCATTAATGAAGATGTGAATCTTTAACAGGCGGAAGAATTGAGCGTATCCCAGCTCATTAAGCGTTAGTAGAGCGCCAGTTAGGAGAGCAATAGTACAACAAAAATCTCCCTACAGTGCTTTAGAAAACCAATTCAACCCATCCCACACTTTGTTTGCCTTCAGTAACGCTTACGTTCAATTTCTTTTCCACAGTATCGATCGTTCATCATGTACAAATAGAGCTGCCTCTATTGCTCAGTTCCTGCCGCAGACAGTCGACACAGACTGTTAAGTGACGCTAGAGTGTAAGGCTGTTAGTGTACGTCACCCTTCGAGTGATTGTGATATATCAGTTTTAGGACCATCGCAGCGCTCTGGGAGTGTGTGTCTGTGTGTGTTTCAATTTCAGTTAATCTACTCAACTACCATCCATGCATCAGTATGGTGTAAGTGTCAGTCTGGATCGCGTGTCCCATGTCAAGCGGATAATTGTGATAAGCGTCGAATAAATTATTGCCCTCATTAGCTGTGGCAAATCGGTAGTGGTCGGTTTGTTCTTTTTGTTTTCGTCGGAAATTGTGGCTCAGAAGTGTTCATTTCCACGGTTCGGCGTTCAACCGTCCATTTCACAATTCGTGAAAACCTTTTTTTATGTCAAAACAAACCATCATCGTTCTGAAAAATGAATGGTAACGGACATTACAACGGCAATCGGGCGGATAGTGAGGAGAATCTACACAAACCGGTACATGAGAATGGTGGCAGTACCACACCACATCCGGGTACGGAGTCGGAAGGGAACGAACTCAATGCGGATCGGCTAAACTGCATGGGTCGGCTATCGTATCACGTGTCGATGGCGATAGGGAAATTTTTCTACCGGTAAGTAAAATCGAGCAACAAGAAATCGCTGATCGCTTAGCGAAATAAATCACAAAAACTAGCTCGAACCGCTGCAACGGACCGCGGCAGTGAACTTGACAGTGAATTTTTATCAGTTTGCTAATTTTCTGCCAAGGTCACGACGAACCAGAAATACCACGATTCCTACGTAAAACACTGCAAAATCCTTCCTGTTAAGAATATAAAAAAAGTGTTAATCAAAATCGTTTGAATATGTAAATGTTAATGGTCACAGAGCAGAGCGAAACAAAAATAGCAGAGAAAGGAAGAGAACGGAAAATTTAGGACTGGTATAACTGGTTTCACACACAACAACACAAAGAAACGCAATAGCTAAGATCATCAAACGGCATTTTGGGGATTAAAAAATTGATTCGAGCTTCTAAAAAATCCTCTCACGGCTTGTGGTGCAGTTATTGGAACTGGTTCGGTATCTGCCCCGTTTAATAACACCTTCCATGGTCGTAGGAAATTCTCTCGGCACGGAAATGTGTTTTATGCATATATACGAGATCGTTTCTCTAATCAAAATGCCAATGGAACGGAGAAGCGGAGATGCCAAAGACCGTTGTCTTTCAAGGTTCGTTGTCGCATCCGCGAGTGCTCAGACCGCCTCGGCGCCGATGATGTGCATTTCATTATCAATACATCGAGCAGAGCATAGAATTGTTTGCCAAAACAAAAAAACTACAGCCCTTATTCAAGCACTCATGTGTTCCGGAGCAATGGGCAATAATGGGTGCTTCCCCTTAAATGGACCTCCATTGGACACAGCTATTATTAGCGATTGACTTTTTTTTGTGTCATTTTTTCCCCACCCCCAAGAGCACACTCTCGATTGTTTATGTGTCCCTTTTCCGCGTTCGTTGTTGCCGGCGTGCTATCGTCTAAGTTTGATAATGCTCCCGATACGGTTGGTCAAAGCGTCACTGGAACGCATGATCAGCATGATGATAACACCAATGACAACTGTTTCGTGAGGGTTTACTTAAGAGTGTGGAGTAAGACGGAGTGGAAGGGTGGATTAATGGGGATGAAGGTAATCGGAAATGAGGTAACCTATTCGTTATTTAATAGGTGTATCATCGTGAGAATGGATTTTTATTTTTCACGAACAAAAGATTGTTCATTCGAACTTTGCGCGGTTTGGAAAGGCTTCTTTAACGTCTAAATTGTATGATTGATGTTATGCTCCCCAAAAGCGGTTAACAGTACGTCTGTACTCGAGCATAGAAGAGGGTCGCAAATTGTTGCCGGAGCTACTAATTAAAACCCCGTATTTGATGGGGTCATACGTGATAAGAATTCGGACGAGCTTTACTAGCATCTCATTTTTGTTGCTAAAGCTAAAGTACCCAGGAAATGGATAAGGCACCCGATTAGAGTGGCAGATCGATCATGCTATATACATGGCTAAACAAAACAGGCCCTCTACAACAACAAAAAACCATCGCAAAACTAATTCCAACTCGCTCGATTAAAACATCACCGAAACACACACCGACCTTGATATGTTTCCCAATCCCAGGGTGATAAATGCATGGCTCGTATAGTAAAATAAATAAATAAACGTGTGATCGGGCCAGCTGTGAGTGTGAAAATCAAAAGACACGTGCGTAGGGGGAGTGGAGTGGCCACAGCCACCGGGGCAAGGTGTAAAAGTAAAAGTGTCAGCAGACGATGGATGTATACACGTCCTGTTTGCATAACAGCTTAGCAGTAGCAGTGTGGGACGCATATGCCTATTTCAAATTATTCACCTTGACCGAGGTCGGACCAAGTCGGATGCGGTACGCGCAACGTCCGTTGCAAGCATACGCTCTTTTCAAGTGAACCGAGACCGACTGTTTTTTTTTTTTGCTTTGTTTAGAAACAGTTTTTCCTTGAGCCGGGAATGAACCGAAAAGTGCTGACACAACAAAATTTCTTTACTATGCTTATAATTAAATGCTTAAAATAAATGAAGCCTCAGCAGCAAAGCCATAAATGGAAGCATGAAATAGCCAACGCTTTTATTGCCAAAAGCCACCCGATGAAACGCCATCTAATCTACTCTGCTGCGTGTTTTTTTTTTTTTGCTAGTTTATTTTAAATAAATGAAGCCTCTTCATCTTCTTGGAAAGTATTGAACAACCACCGTAAAAGCGAAAGCGCACCGCAACCGATTAAACGGGTGGTTATTATCGCTGGTACATTTATAGAACCCACGTTTTGCAATCATTCTTGAATGGTGGAAGAGTGCGCGAGTACGAGCATGAGGTGGTTTTTACAGTCACTCGGAGAACTGCATCCGGAAAAAGAAAGAACCGCGACAATGGCTGATAATTGCATAAAAACAGATGCTAATAGCACTCCTACCGATGATATAATGGCTAACGTTTACCATAACTTACAACAAGCCACTTGCTGCGTTTTTGCCATCCGCGCCATGCCCATTAATGCGTGCGCATCACATGCCTTGGCGCGGTTGCGCTTCAATTTGTTCCGCTGGCTTATCAATTTTATTAAAAATAGGTGTAAAAATACTCTTTTTATTTATTCGTGCGCGCGTGTGCGGTTTGTTTGCTACTTGCTACTCAGTGTCCAAACAAAATGCAGATGCATTGAACCGAACCTGTGACCTGTGTGTGATCTACCAGAATGGGAAAAATCTGGCACACCACCACAGGACTCAGCCGGTGAACTATCAATTGCACCGGGTGGCGCGTGCCGGACGTAAATACATATTTTGATTTTGTGTAATTTCACGCTTGTGTGCATTCCTTGTGGGATAACAGATAACGAGGCAAAGGTTGACCTTTTTTCCTATTTTAAGCTATGCGATCGTACTGCATCTGCTTTAAGACCGATCGAGCACATTCGAAAGAGCGCCATCTGTTAGAGAGTAGCTGTACTATTCAAGATAATAAGTCGTTTGAAAGGGCTTGGCTAACAGTAAATGTAAACCCTCACCTTAACCGTTATTATTACTCCAACTAAAAGCAGTCCGCACCCCTAATAAGGAACGCTAAAGGCTAAAATTCCTTCATTCGATTGATCAAATGCATCATAATTTCTTGAGCAGGAAAGTGCATGTAGTTCCGTTGAAAATATGGGTGGAAAACACCTTTTCCTTATCTGTGCGTTGGTGCTGCGTCATCTAATTGCGTCGAACGCACACATTGTAATGAGTTTGTTCCACTTAAATGCATTGGCACGGTTGACGGAGCTCAACCTCTTGCGCTCATAAATATGACTGCAGTGTTTTTTCGTTACCAATTTCCTATCCCCATACAGTCACTGCCCATCGAACCGACGAACCATGGAATCAAGCAGGTGGAATAAAATATTGTATCGTTCCTTTCTTCCCCAGCCTCGGTTACTGGATAGCGAACAATGCTTGGAAAACGATCGGCTTGTGCTTTTTGCTGGTTGCTCTGTGCAGCGTGGGCTTCATCCGGTTTCACAAGGAAAAGAGCCCCATGAAACTTTGGATACCGCTGGGGTCAAAGTTTCAGCACGATACCAACTGGTTGATAGAACATTTTCAGGAAGGCAATCGGATCGAAACGGTTATGATCACCGCACCGGATGTGCTGGTTCCGGAAGTTTTGCAGACGGTAAGGAGAAACTGCCAAATCAATCCGACATCTAGCACTAGGCGACTGTGGATTATGTTAACCGTATACATTTCCTATTCCACCGTTTAGATTGCAACCATTACGGAGGAAGTGGAAGGCTTCAAGTTTCAAAACAGCGAGGGTCAACGATTAGGATGGACCGATGTTTGCCATAAGTAATGCTACTTCCTATCGCCGCCCGCAGGGAGCAATTTTTGGCCCACCTTACTAAGTGTCTTGTGGTCATTTTCCCTTTCCAGAGTACCTTTGATAGCGGAGTATACGGCGGATTTGGCACGCCGAAAACGTCATGCTCAAGACCTCGAGCCAACGCCGGCAACATCGACCCGCCGTCCCAAGAAGAGCAAACCCTTCTTTACGCCTGT
The DNA here is from genome assembly GCA_000349165.1 of Anopheles christyi. Lineage (NCBI taxonomy): Eukaryota > Metazoa > Arthropoda > Insecta > Diptera > Culicidae > Anopheles > Anopheles christyi. The sequence continues at coordinate 5,384 of KB685402.1, forward strand.
AATCGATGTGCCCTCGTTTCTCTTCTGCCCGATGGTGGAGCGGCTCGAGCTGGGCTGCTACGGTAGCAGCCTGTTGGAGCTGTGGAAGTACAACCGTACCATGATTGCCGGCCTGTCCAAGGAGGATATCGTCGATAAGCTGAACCGCACGACGATTAGCCCGATGACGGGGCACACGGTTGAGTTTGCCGAGCTGCTGGGCGACGTGAAACGGGACTGGAGTGGGCGGATAGTGTCAGCCGGTTCGCTCGTTACGCACTGGTTTGTACACGTCAACTTCTCCGAGGTAGATGCGGACGTCAGTGGCAATGCGGCCGGCACGGAAGATTGGGTCACCGAGAATGCCGTTCTGTGGGAGGAAAAGTTCCTACAGATTGTGGCCAAGGCGAAGCGCGATCTGTCTAACAATGAGACCAGCATTTACTATGCGGCCGGGAGAAGGTAAGCGGTGGGGAAAAGCTGAAAACAAAAATAAAGGAAACTACTTCATACGTTTTATCTTTCCCGCACCAACAGCTATGGAGACATAAGCGAAGAATCGATGTTCAAGGACATGGATAAGCTAATCTACGGCGGTATCGTCATGTTTGTCTACATGCAGCTGGTCTTATCGAAGTTTAGTTGGACCGAGTTTAGGGTAAGTGAACCCGTTTTCACAGGTCCAACAGGCAAAGAGGGCCCTATAGCACGCACCTTTTCTTGTACCGTCTTTTATAGGTCATTCTTGGATCGGTTGGATTGATGAGCGTTGGAATGGGCTTCATTGCCGGTTGTGGTATCGTGGCAGCGCTCGGAGTGTCCTACGGACCGGTACACACCTCGCTACCCTTTCTGCTGATGGGTCTCGGCGTGGACGACATGTTCGTCATGATGGCCTGCTATCGAAAGGTGCGGAAGGCTAATCCTGACCTGCAGCTAGCCGAACGGATGGGGCTAATGCTGCAGCATGCTGGCGCATCCATAACGGTCACCTCCCTCACCGACATTGTTGCATTCATCGTCGGCTCAATCACGGTCATCCCTTCGCTGCAATCGTTCTGCATCTATGCGGCGGCCGGCGTGTTTATGATGTTCGTGTTCGTTATCACCTTCTTCGTCGCCATATTTACGCTGGATGAAATACGCATTGCCAGCCGGCGCAACTCGTTCCTGATCTGGGTTGTGCACGACGAAAAGTCAACCTCGCTCTGGTGCGAGTACAATCTGATGCACCGGTTCATCAACATGCTATACTCGAAGTTCTTGCTGACGAAGGTGGGCAAAACGTTGGTCATACTAGCCGTTGTCCTAATGACCGGCGTAAACGTACACAATCTGCTAAAGCTGCGGCAAAAGTTTGACCCCAACTGGTTCATCCCGGAGGAAACTTACTACAATCAGTTCGTGGTGAAAACGCACGAACACTACCCGAACGCCGGATACGAGGCGATGCTATTGTACGGGAATCTTAACTATACGACCGAACTACCTAACCTTATCCACATTACGCACCAGCTGGAAAATCGCACCGATATACTGCACAGCTTCAGCTCGTGGGTGACCGCGTTCCAGGACTTTGTGCACATGCACTACGACAAGGACATTGCGGTGGATCCGCTGAGCGAAGCCGATTTTCGGAAGTATTTGAGCAAATTTCTGTTCAGCTACGAAGGAGGCCGCTACCAGATGAACATCAAGTTTGCCACCAAGCTAAAGTGTGGCCAGCCCGCTCCGAACATTACCGTGACGACGATGGACTTTAAGTTTCGTCCGTTCAAGGAACGGGAGGAATACTTACCGGCCAAGTACGCAGTTGAGGAAGTGCTGGCCAGTAGCAACATCACCACCGGCGACCGCTATCGCACATTGTGGGCAAAGATATTCGGCAATTGGGTAACGGACGAGATTATCGACACGGAAATCTATCGTAACATTTCGCTTGCGCTGATCGGCGTAATGTTCTGCTCGGTCGTGCTGATCGTTAACCTGCAAATCTGTTTCTGGATATTTATTTGCGTGCTTCTTACGCTCGTCAATGTCGGCGGCCTGATGCAGGTGTGGGGACTCACGCTCGATCTTGTGTCCTGCATTGCACTGCAGCTGGCCGTTGGCCTGTGCGTAGACTATGCGGCCCACATTGGCCACACATTCCTGACCATTAACAAAGGTGACCGGAATCGTCGGAGTCTCGAAACGGTGCTACACATCGGGGCTGCCGTTTTCTACGGCGGAGGTTCGACCATACTGTCCCTATCGATACTGTCCGGTTCGCAGGCGTATACATACAGGACGTTTTTCAAAATATTCCTACTCGTGATTGCGTACGGACTGTTCCATGGTACGATTCTACTGCCAGTGATACTGAGCCTGATCGGGCCGGCCCCATACAGTGGATCGCTGAACAGTCTTAACACGATCAACAACAATCCCAGCCCAACGAAGAAAGTGTGTCGCGAAGGTACAGAAATGATTTCATTCATCGGCAATGAAAAGTACACACCTAACGGGGTGGAACTGTAGGGATGCGTCAAAGGGAAGGGTATTTAAAGCACACACGCACTTATGTACACCATCCGCAAGAGGGCTGAAAGAGCAAAACTGACAAGCTAACTTTAAGGATAAGAGCATGGCAGAAACTTTTAAGTATCCCCCAATCCCCACTCCTCCTCCCCTACCGTCCCTGACTCACGCACAATATTGCCTGATGACTTTAATTGTGATCGATCATGTGCTCTTCCATATGCATGATTTTTAAGAAGTATTTTTACTGCAATTGTACATATAATTGATAAGCAATATAATAGTTAAGGTCAACTGAAATGGTGTCGAAGAGAATCGAAACGATTTAAAACAATATAATGTAATATTGTGGGAAATAAAAAGTCATCTGCGTGGTGACACAAAACAGATGTATGTGTTTTAATATCTACTATTATCATCGTGTTAATTCTTTTTAATTTGCGATAATGCGTAAAATAAAATCATAAGCATTTAAATGTCAACCGTTATTGTTTAATCGGTTTTTTTATAGTTGGTCGATTAACATTCATCCGACCATGAAAATATTTCGTGCAGCTTGTATGTCAAGATAATAGACCAACATCTCGCGTACACGAGATGGCAGGTACAGAAACAGAGCGTGTCTGTACAGATGGATTTTTTTATGCATTTCGGTCTACTTAACCTAGAAAAACAGCAGTTTCGTACTAAGCGTAGCTTTTGGACAACAGTTAACATGTGCACATACTTCCAACGGCAAGCAAGAGATAAATAAAACGATTCAGATAAATGTGTATATTTTATAAATTAATTTCAACACAAACTGGTAACCAAATTTGACCATTTGATCAATATCTTGGTAACAGTGTGTGCACTCGCCTCATTCACACACAAGCACCGAACCACGCGCGCGCACGTTTACCGGTAGCTCTTTTTCGTGACAATAGAGTACACTTCCAGGAACGGATTAGTGTCCGATTATTCGTGACGGCTTATAGAGTCCAGTCGAAAGTGTGTGCAGAGTGTAGAGCGCAAAAGTATTGCTGTTTTGTTGGTGAAAAGCGCGTAAAAGCATCGAGGAACACTACAAATCTGCCGCTGCGGTGTGTATGCGTGTGTGTGCAGTGATTGGCAAAGAGGGTAACGACGCCGGGAGTGTTGAAACGTAGCGTGGCTACCCGGGTAGGGGAAGGATAAAGAAGCGGTTTCTGCGCTAGCGTGTTTGTGTGCGTGTATGCTCCCGGTGCGTGCGTCCGTGGGTTTACGTGTGTTGGTGAGTGTTTGTCGTTTTCGCGAGAAGAAGAACTTTGCTAACGGTGGAGATACACCATTGCAGCAAACATCCCAGCAGCCAGCTCGGAAACAAACATGGATCTCGGCGGTACGACGAAGACGACGACGGCGGCCACTCCGGAGTCCTCGGTTGTAGTGGAAAAGTCCTGCCCCGCTCCGGAAGTCACTGAAAAGCCTGCAGCATCTGGCAAAAACGGTACGTTTTCACTCCTCTCCGGTGTGTGCGCTTGCTGGCGCTGCAAGTTGTGTCAAGCATTTTTCTGCTGCTGCCCTTACAACGATGATGATTTGCGAATCGTCAATGCGAATGACGCTAGAGAAGGAAGCTTTGCGCTGCGCGCGTGTTTTTCTACCGAAAACGATTGTAAACAATTTATCGTTGGCTTGGCAGGCGGACAATTATATATTGCTTAGTGTTTACATTTTTACGGAAACTGGTACACATTTTAAATCTTTAGGATCAGTTCCAGACTCGAGCGCCGATTCGCTGAAGGATTCAGCCAGTGTAGCTGATTCGTCCGGGAAGACAAAAGCTACATCCAAGGAGCCGCTGACACCACCACCACCGCCCAAGAAAACGTCAGATGATACTGTTGTCGTCGCAAAGGCGGGTGAATCTAACAGCATAGCGGAAGGCACAAAAAGTGTCGCAAAACAGCCTGCCGTAACTGTTGGCAAGTCATTATCTGCGTCACAGACGGATAGCGGTGGACCAGCAAAGATCGCTGCACCATGTGCCGAACAGATGGATGATAACGAAGATGATGAACTGCTGAAGCGAATGGAAGCGATAGAGAAGGGAGTGGATTTGGATGCTGTGAATGAAACTGCTACGCATCAAAACGGCATACCAGAAAATCGAATGGATGTGTCCCAACCGCAACAGGATGCAGGGAAGGGGAAAGATACTACTAGTGTAACTGCTGCGGACAAACCGGTCGCATCATCCGCTACTGTTCAATCATGCTCGCTAAAGATGGATGCAAGTGGTAGTGCGGTTGCGACCGATCCTGTGTCAAAAGTGTCTCCCACTGCAGTCAATCCGACTTTCAAGCAAAAACATGCCTTGGGTGAAGTGGTGGCTCCATGCAATGAGCAGCAAGTGAATAAAGCGCACGCTGTTGCCGATGTGACAGATGGGTCAGAGTCGAGTGCGGCTAAGAAATGCGTGGAAAGGCAAGACACTCCCGCTAAGCAACCGAGCGAAGTGTCAAGCGAACCGCCAGGACCATCCGAACCAGACCTCCGTGCGCAAAATCCTACGGACGAGAAGCCACCGTTGGTCGAAGAAATGGAAGTAGATGGATCATCGCCCGAGCCTGAAGCTTCATCCTCACCGAAGGATGTGGACCTTGTACCCGATACGGAACCAAACACCGAGTCCGATGCAATGGAGGAAAAATCGGAAGAAATCAGTTCATCAGTAGCGGAGAAGCCCTTGCGCCAGGATGGCAATTTCGTCAAAACCAACAAAACAGATAACTCGAACGTATCCAGCTCGGATGATAAACGCGAGGTTGGTGCAACGGCGAGCGAAAATGCGAAACCGATGGAGAGCAGCGAAGTTTCCGCATCCGTTTTACCGACACCGTCGGGAGATGAAGCAATGGAGGTAGATGAGGACGAAAATGATATGGCAGAGAGCAGCACGTCCACCGGGCCAGTCCCTGTAGTGGAGCCTCCATGTGTCAAAAAGGTCGCGTACCTGTGTGGCGAAGATGAGGAACCGAAGGAGTCGATCACTGACGGGAAAGAATGTGCGGTATCGACTGAAAAACCAAGTACCGCCACCTCTACGGCAATATCCTCGACACTGGCTGCTTCTACTTCCGAAGCAATGGAGGTGGTGGATTCGGGAGCGAAAGCATCATCCAGCAAAATTGCAGACGCCAAACCCGTCACCGACCCAGAGGAAGACGTAGTCGACAGTAGCAACGTTACCCCATCGCCTCAAGTGGAAGTGGTGGTGAAACGCACGGAAAAACCAATTGCATCTGTGAAATTACCCGAAGAAAGTGTGGTAGGCAGCTCGCAACCTTCTTCCAGCAGCGATAAGAAGAAAGCGCCATCAACGGAAAAACGTTTGGACGAGCAGCAGTTGCGCCAAGCAGTTCAACGGAGTGGCTTGCTGACGGCAAAGGCTACAAGCACACCGAACCACAGTGCTATTGCAGCTGTCACCCCATCGTCTTCTAATCCTGCAACACCGACACCGAAGGCCCTGAATCCAGTGACGACATCCGCTGTTAGTTCGTCGAACGTCTACAGCTCTACACCCATCCATCCTTCGTTTGGAAAGGTTAGCTCTGGAAATATGAGTAAAATCACGAACCCGCCATCATCGGTAGAAACCAGCCGAATAGAGGCGGACGATACCACAACGACCACGACCACCTCCTCTTCTACCAGCAACAACGAGCAGTCGGCATCGTTAGTTGAGACGGAAGACAAGAAAGCGAGCAATACGACGCCCTCAACAAAAAGTTTGCCTTCCACAACAGAAACAGGGACGACGGGAACCTCCGATTCGTCTGCGAAGAGCACCACCACACCCAAGAAGGAGCTTAGGCATGAAGATTCCAACAGTTCAAGGGTTAGCCAGAAAACAGCTAGCGATGTTTCAGAAGTGGATTCATGCACAGGTAAATCTCGGAAGTAGATAAAAGTACCGGGTTGGATATTGTTTTAATAAGAGACATTTCGTTTCAGCAGCCTCCGTTATGAACAGTACGGAAGAAATCAACCTGTACGTGAGTAACGCTGGTAAGGTTAATGGTATCTCTTCGACCTCGGAAGGATCGGACGTGGACGCTAAAACCGACATGTCCAAATCTCTCGTGTCGGTCAAGCAGGAAGACGACAGTAAAGCAAACGTCAGTTCGGTACAGTTTGATCTCTCCCGTGCCATATCGCCCACGACATCGGCCGAGCAACAGTACGAAGTGAGCGTATGGTATGAAGGGAAAGAGTTACAGTTCATGTCAGTGGAACGAATCCATGGTGGAATGCGGGCCGATCCTTCGGTCACCGTCACGCACGATGCGTCCAATATCGATTCCTCATCAAAGCAATCATCAACGGCAACCACGAACGGTAGTGTCAGCAGTATAGGACCATTCACGCTACCGGGAGCGCAGGCGGCAGCGGCGGCGGCGGTGGCAGCAAACGTTGCCCAATCGTCCGACAGTTCCTCGTCGTCAGTTGTCACCGTAACTGGTGGTGCAGCTAAGTCGACCCACTCATTTACGGTACCGCAGATGAAACAAACCGTAATGGGACCGAAGGCGCTGTGTGATCTGATCATTGGCGAGTTCAAGAAGCTGCGACGAACGTTTGCACCTGACGACGATGGCACGGAAGATGAAGCAAGCCTGCACGCTCTGGTTAAGAGTCCAAAAACGCCCGCTGTTGTGGGAAGAGGCCGCAAAGAAAGTGCAAAGAAGAGTGCTTCCCGTGGTCAGAAGCGTTCCAAAGCGGCTGACAGCGACGAGGAAGACGATGATGATGAACGCACTCCGCGTGCCTCCGGTTCGAAGCAACCGGCAAAGCGCGCCAAGGGTTCTGGACTGGTTAGCTCGTCTCACGAATCCCCAGTTGCCAGCTCGTCTAGCACAACGCCCAAATCCAAATCAGTGCACCAAGAACCGAAGCAATTCGACATCTGCTGTTTGGCACGGTGGACCGACCGTAAGTACTATGCTGGTCGGGTGACAAACTACCGGGGGGACAATAAGTATGTGGTGGTGTTTGAGGACGGATGCTCCAAGACGCTGTCACGGGACATTATCGTATTCGGGGAGGATGGTTTATTGCCGATAAAGCATCACTCGATACACGCACTAACCGGTGGAGACACGTACGAACCCGCCATCGTGGAGGAAATCAAGCGGAATGATGCCAATGAAGTTGTGTACGGTGTGCGTACGGCATCCAGTACGTTAGAGGTAACGGCCACCGATATCTATCTAACAGACGAGCAGGCCAAGTGGATTCACAATGCCTGCAAGGACAAACCGGACCCGATTCAAGTACTTTTGCAGTCCGGATCGGGTGGTAATGCTGCGGGGGAAGACGCGACCGGTAGCACTGTAGGGAACGCACCGGAAGGAAGCGCAACTGCGACCGAGTTGGTGGCGGAGTCGGGAGATAAAAATGCACGCTCCACACGCAGTAAGCGGGGTGGCGGAGCGAATGATAAGTCGATGACACCGGCTACACCGGAAGCAGGTTACTCAGGCGGTGTTGGTAAAAAAGGACGCCGTGGACGAAGGTAAGCAAGTCTTATTAACGTAAAGCGTAGAGAAGGTGGAGAACAAACACACGTGTTGAATAGTTGACAAACCGTTAGCTCAACTATCTAAGGTCCCAGCTAACAACACATAAAACGCGAGCATGTCCGCGGGCTAGAAGAAGGAGTGTGTATCAGTCGAGTAGAATAATTTTGTAACCATCTTTTCTTCTTTTTTTCGCTATGTTTATATATTTATAGGCTTTCGTAAGCGTTCTGACAAGAAAATGTGCTCTTCTCTCCAATCACCGTTCTACACTTTTCATACAATTCTGTCCTTCCTACCATACTGCTACTATAATACCATAAAATACTACCACCACCACACCAATACCACCTGTCAACCAACACTCCCTCCCTCTATTACTACCACTAAAATACTCACCAAAAACTTGAGTTCCATGCACGAAGGACGGAATCTTCCGGCTTTTCACAGCAATGACGTATGGAACACAAAAGAAGAAAAAGGTTTAATGCGCATCCTTTACTTTTGGTACCAGCACGATAGATTTTATATGACGGTTTGCCACTGTATGCGGGCATGGCGCATATTTTATTTTTCGGAAGGCGGAGTGAATTGGAATGCATTTTTTATTAATTTTGATTCATTATAAAAGAGCGTCATTGTGCGTAATACTAGGGGCTTTGCAAATAGGACACTATCCGTATCCCGTTCGAGTATACTTGGACCCGATGGATCTATTCCATGTCCGTCCTGTTTCCCTAGCATAGCCCTGCTTGGTTGTTATAACGAGCGTTGATGCTTCTGAAGCTAACAGTTCGTACCTCTCACACACGATATTCATACAGAAGTATAACACACAAATCAAATTGTTTGGCATTCCTAATCCACTCGAAAGCACGGGCAACGCCTCGGGGCGGAAGTTTACGGCAGACAAGGAGTAAACAAGAAGATGGTGCGCACACGTGGATGTACTGTATGCTTTAGAATTAGGCTTTCAAGCAAAGAAAGGAAAGAAGTGTGGGCGAAAATGAAGAAGCAGTGTTTTATGCTTAAGTTTAGGTGTGTAAGTTAGAGTAGCAAAATGCAAATAGCAACTAGTGTGTATCGTTGGTGTGCCACATCCCCTCAGCTACAAGTAATCAGTAGTAGTAGCAGTTCCGAGGACATGCGGAACTTGATGAAATAATCGCGCAAATTTCTAAACTATATCTACACAATGCAGTGTATTTTAATCAATCCCTCTCGCCATTAGCTATTCAGTGTCCACATGGTGTGCGTGTCCTCCTGTCCATGCGCGTCTCACATTTGATTTACACTGGGTTTGTGCTGTAGGTGGCCCATAACCACCGCCCCAATATTCAAGCAGTAGTATGGTACTCTCATAATGTTGTAGAGGAAATGGAGTAGAAAAATGAAAGTGAATAACAAGTAGTTTATAACGATGATCTTTCCAAATAAGTGTTGGATAGGGAAATAGACAGTTGCATTGTTT
>KB685413.1:0-14914 GCA_000349165.1 Anopheles christyi
GAGAAAGAAAGATGTAGAGAGATTAGGGTGAAAATTAGCTGAGCTGATAGTATAAAATCTTAACGCCTTTTTAGTTATTGACGATGAGCATTATAACAATGCTAAAACTTTATTGTTTTATTAGGTATTGTTATTTAAGGGATTGTTGCATTCAAGAGCTAAACCATTAGTATATTTGTTTTTTATTGTATGTATTGTTTTTTTTTAATGTAAAACAAGCCGTTTTTTAAGTCAATGATGTGTTAGTGCAACTCACTATTGTAAATAATTCGTCGTATGTTGTATAGCTTTTATCTGTACGGTGCCGCCAGCCGAACCGAACTGCATTCAGCTTATGTTTTCTCCCGTTGCAAACCCTTTCGTATTGGAGTGTTGTAGGCTGACGTTACGCTCTCTTTCCCTTTTTTTAAACTTAGCGCTAGCGCTCCCCACGTGTAAAGTATGTTTCGTTCATTAGTTTCACCCCTATATTCAAAAAATTGTAGACAACAAACCAATGCCGAGTGAATGCAATGAGTGGCGGAGCTACGGTATAGCGTATAATTGTAAGCATGTAAATTGTATATCGTGTAAAGCATCGTTGTAGCGCGATACCTACTTATCTGTAGCGTATCCGAAGAATACCGACCAACAAACACTTGAAAGATGGTTTTGTTTGTCCTTCCAGCATACGGCATGATGATCTCCGCTAAACGTTAAACCATAACCACTGTATTTGCGTTAGTCTAATGCGCTAATTGCACTTTGTCGGCTCAAACACTGTACAGTTATAAGAATATTTCATGTATAGTATTCCGGTATGCGGCTATCAAGATAAACCCCAACCACAAGCAACAAGTGAACAAAGATGAAGAGAAGAACAATATTTCATGCTTTAAATGGGCTCGTGGGGTTTCGAATGAGTAATAAGAAACACTGCGAGAATCTGGAATGTAAAAACGAAAAGCTAAATACATTGTGTACAAAAGATGCGAAATGTAACTTTAAAAAAGCAGCATTGAAATTAGCCACTGGTTTATAACAATTAAAACATCAAAACAAAAACAACAGCACAGATCTAAACACGTCAGAAAGGATAGTGACGAAGAAAAAAACACCACAAAACATGTAAATTAAAGCTGCAGAAGAAAAAAATAAGAGTATTGTAAAAAAAAAGAAGAAGGACGAAGCAAACAGATGAGGAACTCACTATTCAATCTAAATTCAATCTAAAGAAGTACTAAACATGATTAAAACTTAAACTAAGAAGGCAGCATACCGAATGAATACATTTCAAATCAAGCATTCAAGCCTTCCACTACCACTGCTGCAGTGTGGTGTGGCCAAGGCTGCTCATATTGTGGAAGGACAGCGAAACGAACTCTCATACTCCAATACTCTCATTCATTCAGATTACACTATAACTATTTTATTACAAAACAATGTAAGAAGGGAAGTAAAGGACGACGTAAGCATCTATCTCAGCTCATTAAAAAAAAACAACAATAAATAGAATTATATACATTAATAGATATTACCAACAGACAGCTGACACATACATTTTGCAATTTGCAAAAGCGACCAGCAACAGTATGGATAAAGTAAATGAACGAAAAATATTATACATACAACCACAGATTTGGGAAGTAGACAAGTGAGTCTCGGAGGAAGGCCGATTACGCAGTCTCACACGCAAATACACTTATAGAGATAAACATTATATGCTAAGAGGCAGACAGATGCAGAAAGCGAGGGGAGGGAACACGTAAGAGAAACGACACACAAATTAAAATAACTATTAATCTATTATATACACGATTATTATTGATTATTATTATTATCATTATTATTGTAACATTAAAACTATTATTGCAAATAAATGCTAAAACAAGAAACAATAATTGTGAAGAAAACAAAACAATGTGAAGACGAATCGAAAAACCGTGTTGTGTGTTTGTTTTTGTTATAAGTCGAAATGCATAATAACCGAAATACTTTTCCATGCAGGTGGATGAAGGACCTGCAACGCGCAGGACTAGTAAGGCCAAATAAGTGGGGTTTAATGAACAAAAGTCCGAAATGATTAAAGTCTCTTTGAGTTTAATCCAACCAACCCATGTGAATTTACGAGTTCGAAAAATCTGTAGCAAGATAATGGACATCACCGTATGCCAAAACACATCTAACTGCTGTGGAAATCTTCATTGGAATGAAGATGTTACTTTTGGATTCGCCTGTTCGGTCTAATCATTTTTAAATGTATTACAGGTAGATTACACCCAAGTTACATGACTTTAAACTTTATCTGGTAGCACAATTTCTATCGACGTACTGTTATAGATTTTTAAGCGTTCCAAACGTTCAAAAGTACTTCTCCTGATGTGAGAAAGGCTGGGCTGAAAAAGTTGTGATATGTTTTGTAATTTGTGATAATGAAAAGATCGGAAATCTGTATTCGATTTGTTTGTCTCAGTCATTCCAGCGTCCCAACAGCCCAAAGGGTTACACAGCACTATCGTTACCGGGTTTATCCGGGCACTGGGAAATGACTGTCGCTCGCTTTATTTAAATTCTTCCATCTACATGTGTCTCCCTAATACGCGTTCGTGCCGCCCTCTGATCTTTTTTTCTTGGTAGGATGTTCTAATTAGCCAACTTGCGCACTTGTACTCTCTATCATTCTATCGGCTTTGTAATGGGCGATTATTGAAACGAAGGTTTTCTGCTCACTTACTGATGATGGCATGCAGAAAACAACGCCCAGTGCGTTCATTCTCATCTTTCTCTATTGTTTTTTTTTTCTTTTCCATTTCGCCAAGGTCTTATGTCACACTGTGTGGATTTTTGTGGAGGCCTCGTTTTGTCGGCCTCTTCTCTGTCGCTCTCGCTCTCTTCTTAGAAGGGATTGGTAAACATAAAACGATTTGATGCTCCGGGAACTATACGGAACTCAGCACCATTTAGGCGGAGAAGGTGGACATGAAGCTGGTGACGACGGATTTCAGCTTAGCATCGGCATCGTCCGAGATCTTGCCCTCCGAGGCGATCTGTTGCAGAAGTGCCTTCTCGTTCGTCTTAACGTGCGCCAGGAACTCCTGCTCGAACTTGGTGATCTTGCTCGGGTCCATCTTGTCCAAGTAGCCACGGACACCGCAGTAGATGACAGCGACCTGGTCCTCGATGGCCATCGGGACATACTGACCCTGCTTTAGCAGCTCAGTCAGACGCACACCGCGGTTCAGCAGCTGCTGAGTGGCGGCATCCAGATCTGAACCGAACTGGGCGAAGGCAGCCACCTCACGGTACTGGGCCAGCTCCAGCTTCATCGAACCGGCAACCTGCTTCATGGCCTTGGTCTGAGCAGCAGAACCGACACGCGACACAGACAGACCGACGTTAATGGCCGGTCGGATACCCTTGTAGAACAACTCGGTTTCCAAGAAGATCTGTCCGTCCGTGATCGAGATGACGTTGGTTGGAATGTAAGCGGACACATCACCGGCCTGGGTTTCAATGACCGGCAGGGCAGTGAGCGAACCGCCACCGAGCGTCGGGCTCATCTTGGCCGCACGCTCCAGCAGACGCGAATGCAGATAGAACACATCACCCGGGTAGGCCTCACGACCTGGCGGACGACGCAGCAGCAGCGACATCTGACGGTATGCCACGGCCTGTTTCGACAAATCGTCGTAGATGATCAGGGCGTGCTTGCCGTTGTCACGGAAATATTCACCCATGGCGCAGCCAGAGTATGGGGCCAGGTACTGCAGCGGTGCAGCATCCGAAGCGGTGGCAGACACGATAATGGTGTAGTTCATCGCACCAGAATCAGTCAGACGCTTCACGATCTGGGCGACAGTGGAACGCTTCTGGCCAATGGCGACGTAGATACAGTACAGCTTCTTCGACTCATCCTGTCCGTCGTTGAAACGCTTCTGGTTGATGATGGTGTCGATGGCCAGAGCGGTCTTACTGCACGCGTTAGTAAAAAAAAACAACGGAAAGTAAATAAACACCGGATTCAGTATGATAATTAGATAGGCATTGATCCTTACCCAGTCTGACGATCGCCAATGATCAGCTCACGCTGACCACGGCCAATCGGCACCAGCGAATCGACGGCCTTGATACCGGTCTGCATAGGTTCGCGGACAGACACACGCGGGATGATACCCGGGGCCTTGATACCGACACGGAAGCGCTGATTCGTCTTGATTTCACCCTTGCCGTCAATGGCGTTACCGAGGGCATCAACGACGCGGCCCAAGATTTCGTCACCAACCGGCACATCAACGATAGCACCGGTACGCTTGACGATATCGCCTTCCTTGATCAGCTTGTCGTTACCGAACACGACAACACCGACGTTATCCGGCTCCAAGTTAAGGGCCATGCCCTAGAAGTACATTAACAAGAAAAACAACATCTAATTGCTAAACTCCGCAAATTGGTGGAAAAGGGAGTTATCCGTATCTTACCTTAAGGCCGGAGGAGAATTCCACCATCTCATCGGCCTGGATGTTCTTCAGACCGTACACACGAGCGATACCATCACCGATGCTCAGCACACGGCCAGTTTCCTCCAGATCAGCCTTCGGAGCCGATCCGAGAATGCGCTCCTCGAGGATGGCCGAGATCTCGGCGCCACGATTGGCAGTAGAGACGTGGAAGTTGCGAGCGGCAACCGAAACAGCCGGAACGGCAATCTTGGCAACCTGCGAAAAGAGGAGTACCGGCAAAACAACAAAAAGCATTACATAACGAATGCAGAACACACCACCGAAAAGTGGGGTATTTCTAGGATTATCTTTTTTCTTATGTTTTCAACTATCATGAAAAGAGCTTTGTATCCAGCATTCATTTCAACCCCATCAAGACCACAATCTCCAATTCCTTTTCCATGCTCTCAAGAGGTTAGATTTTATTTCATGTGCTGTCAGTTCGCGTCCGCCATCATGAAATCTCGCTGCCGTCCGTCTGGGGTGCAAACACATTTCACATCTTGCAAATTATTACTTTTAAATTTCCATTTACAATCATTACGTTTCAGCACATTCTGTACGATTGTAGCTCAACACATTTTCATTTTAACACTGGTTTTCTATTTTCACTCCTACTAAGTTGCAGTGCGGTTACATAACGTTACCGGGGGGACGGAAGGAAACTTGGGCGACCGGCACTGTGAAAATCTTCCCAGTTGCATAACCTATCTAGAAGGAGGAATATCTTTTCCCATCACGAAAACTAGCCCGTTTTCACACTAGCACTTACACTTGCTTTTGAAAATCATTTTAACCAAAGGATGGCCCGGCGATTATGTCACCACTTTTTCTTCAGCCCGTCCAAATCGATAAGGCCCCACGTACACGCGATACATGGAGGAAGTGTCGCCGCCGCGGTATGTATGCTGGTGTGATGAAATTTTTGCAGTCAATTTAGCTCACCTGAGAAGCGGTTCTGGGCAGGCTACGGGCCACCGAGGCCGCCAGACGGGCAGAAATCATCGACATCGTTGTTGTTTGCGGCTGCTGCTGGATTTAGAGTACTGCTGAACTATCGCCTAAAGTTCCACGGTCGTCGTTGGATAATGGGTTTGCTACAACTTCTTCGCACGAACTGCGCGACTTCCTTCGTGAAAATGGAGGTCGTCTTCTTTTTCTTACTTTGTCCGACAGATTGTTCTTTTCGGCAAAAATGGGTTTATACTCTAGTGCCGACGGTTATGTTGATATGATGGCTGGTTTATTTCGGATTTCAAACATTTCGTAATGGCATTCCATGTTGAGATGGCAAATATTAATAATTGATATGTTTTATATCCATGTTTACATACAATTAATTTGTGGGCAATTGTAAACTGCTAAATAAAACAAAATGGATAAATACAACGTTCCTGAACAATAAACCAACACTAAAGCAAAAATATATTCAAAATCTTTTAAATATTCGGAGCATAGAATATTTTAGCAGCGATTCTCTTGATTTTCTTAAGTTGATTTGAAGCATGAATTTGAAACCCATAATATTTTTAAAAAACTTATCCCGGTGCAAAACGGTGATTTTTCGTGTGTCGGAACATGTACGAAATTAGTGTGTCGAATCATTTCGATGATACGACAGAACCATAATGTCCGACAGATTTGACAGTAGCACAGTTCGATGTCCCCTTCACAACGATGGGAAAACGTAAATATAAAGAAAAAAAAGCTATACAAATATTGGATGGTGCAGAAGTTTGCAATCTCCTAGTTTCAACCACACATTTACGGAAGTCTATCACGATAAATGTCACGGGCACCACAATCTAACCAAAGCGATGTAATGAAACGTTCGTGTAGGATCGCGGATTAATCGGTGGTGCACGAATTAGAAGTGCTGTACGAAGAAAAGGTGTAAGAATACATCTGTCACAAATTCCTCAGTTTTGCCGTGAGGAAGTTCGGAATTGGTTGTAGATTGTGCCCTTTAAAAACCTTCTCTGGTTTTCTGTCTCGTTAAAAAGTTTATCTTTCTCGCAAGCAAGGGTTATTGTGTTTCTTTGGAAGAGAAAGAAAAGAGCAAAGTCCTGCAGTCACGGAAATAGGTGCGGAAGTGCGTGTTATGTATGACAAGCACTGTATCGCCAATGCAACAGAAAGCTCCAATCTAATTGCTTTAGAAGCAAACTAACGAGCAATCTTATTACTTCCGAGGTCAATCGACATGAATGGTGCTACTGCGAAAAGTGTTAAATGATGAGCGATAAGCCGAAACAATAACAAACAACAACAAAACACCTGACACATCATCGAATGGTGGAGGGACACGGCGTGTGTGTGAGTGTGTATTTTTTCCCTTACTGGTGTCGCCGACGGACGGAGCTGGCTATGCAGATCTTTTAATAGAATTTATGTGTGTTTCTTTTTGTTGCTAGTCATGTGCGCTACTGGCTCGAGCAGACTCGTCTCACTATAATTATAACGAGGTGTGTGCACTGTGTGCATCAGCGATGAGAAAAAGTGTACCCATGCATGTTGGTTCGTCCTGGTTATGTAGGAATTTGCTGGATTCCTTCCAAAACCCCTGCTGCTGAATATATGCAGTTGTGTGTGGTAAAGTGAAAGCATCCAACGTGCTAAAAGGATATACGGAAAGTATCCCAACCAAATGTGGATAAAAGGGCGGCGGTTTGGAAATACGTGAAGGTGCATCCCGATCCAATGAAACGCGGTGAAACGTGCGGTCAAGTGCAAACGTGAAAACGGTTCCATTAGTTTCCTTCCGGTTCCGACGCGCAATCGGGTCAACGGCTCGAAGCAAGCTCGAAGGGCAGAGCGAGGCAGAGTTTTTTCGAGCAATAGAAAAATCAATCGACGATATTTTACAGACCGATTGGAGTTAATTACTGAAACCGAACGAAGCAAACCTACTTACTACACCATGGCCTATGGAGCGAATGAAACGCATGACGCGCTGTGGAAGCAAATATTGGAACATCACTGGAAGTATGTCGAGTCGGAGGAATCGATGCTCAAGATCGAACTGCGGCGCGACCTAGAAGGTAAGCGATGACTCAATGTGCTTGGCGTGCCGGCAGTCAGTGGGGATGGGTGGTGTAGAAATGGATAGGATAACCTGTTTTCCCGTGGCCGCTACCGTAAAGGGATTTAAATTGTTCTCACCTAAACACATGAGACTTTAATTATATCACCTATTGCACAGGTGCGACAATGTGACTAGTTATAGAACTATCGTTATCGTTAGAATGGTGAGGCATAATTTGCTGCACATTTGCTGCTATTAATGGTCAATATAGATAGTGTTGTATTGCTACTAATAGGCACACAAACCACGGTTTAAAGGTTGACTTATATAAAGGAGTAAAATATTACCACTCAATCTAAATTTAAATATTATAATATTATAACACATTTAGCCGCACTTCTTTCTAGTAACACTATACGATCAGCTAATAGTGCACTATAGCACTATAGTTGTTTGATCAGTCGTTGCTTCTCTACGACCCAAAATATAGTCGCTATATACTTTCTGCGAGCTCTTTGTCCTAAACATTTTATCAATTTTAGAACTAAAACAAAGCAATCCTTCGCGAATCGCGAATCAGTGGATTTTTCATAAAAACCACGTTAGCCGCGGTTTGAGATACTTTGGATCTTTGTCAGTTGGCCATTCTATTGTGCTTAAAATGAAATAGGAAATAAGGATCTAAAAACTATCTCTGAAAATGTGTTGGTCGACTAGAAGCAGTGTGTCTCGCGTGTGAGAAGTCAAAGGCTGCTGCGTTATCATTTGCTGCAAATGATAAACGTTGCTATATTCCATGAATCACTTTATCAAGACCAGTCAGTGCCCTGATTGAATTCGCAATTATCCTTATCAAAGCAGTAGCGTCACACATCTAACCTCAAGATAAGGAAAACATTGTCTAACTGCGTAAGTGTAAGTGCTTTCTTTAACATGGTAAAAACAAACCTACTGCATGTTTAGACCCTTTCGATAACCTTGCGAAGCTAATGCTTTTTGCCATGGCGGGAATGTAAATCGGATTCAAGGGATGATTTAATAGGATGATTTACGGGTCAATTGGATGGTGTATGTTTTTATTATTTAAGAACAAGAAACCCGAGGTATAAGATGAGCCATACACATGTGAGGATCACTCTGCTTTGTTCTGCTCTGGCCAAACATAATGGTAAAGGGTTTTTTATGTTTTCAAAATGACAATAATGTTGTTGTTATTTTGCAAATTTGTTTAGTTTCTACCATAGCAATGTTTCATCTTGGTTCAAAACTAATAAGTGTGTTTTGTTTCTTGTAACTCTTTTTTTTTTAGATTTGATAGAAAAACGTTTGGGAAGGGTGCCACCAAATGAGAAATTTTATCTCGACGATACAAGATATGCTTTCGATAGGTAAGTATCATCCAAAGTGGTATTGATGAAAAACTGCGCTTTCCATTATTCCTAATTAAATGTTTAATTGTGCAAATCGTGGTTATTATATTTTGCTGTTGCAGTTCGGTTGCACATCTTGACGATTTTTCGGCCTACAAAGCATCGATTGGATTTGAGGCAATTAGCCAATATGCTAACAATCTGTTCGTAAAACCATGGAGAAAGGAATATAAAGTGATAAAGGTATTTTTTTCCCCTCACCGCCACCCCAAATTGTGGACAATTGTCTATTTTTTTCATTTCGTACGTTTTTGCAGATGTATTCTGGATTTTATCAGCATGAAATTGCTGCCAATCTGGTGAACGCGGAAAAATTATTCCAAGCCATGGGCTATCAGCTGATGCCGAATAAGACACTAATCCTGGACGGTCCAATCTGTCCCGATCAAGTGATGAATGTTGCACGAGACGCTATTACAGCTTACGTGGAATGTCAGGTAAGCATAATAATTCTAGTAAAAAGATAACTTGCAGTAGGAATAAAATTTACTTTTTTATCGTAGATGATGAAACGAATTTATAGTGAACTTACATCGCTGCGATTATCGATAGATTGGATTGACATTTACAACTTCAGAAGCTATCATGCTGGTAAGAAGGATAAAAGTGTTAACCAATGCCGAATGTGCTTATAACTACAAGTGTTTTTTTTTGTTGTTGTATGAATTACAGCTGATGTAATGCAAACAGTCAAGCAAATGGCTCTGTCGATACAGGAAAAGCATCACAAGAAACAACAGGCAAAACTAAGAGGTATACTATGGCGAGCCGTAGTGAATTAGCAGCACGGGCTGTAGAAATAGTTGCCCTAACATTGTCATATTAGCTAGCTCGTAGTGAAATTAGTTACGCTTGCATGCTGCTTAACAAAACCACGTTTTGAGTACCTGAATGCTACACTGTACTGTCTGATTGTCATCCGTGATCATGGGCGTATTGTTTCCACTCATCTCATCAATATTACCATTGTTGTTCAAGTTAAATGATAAAGAAAAGTTAATTCCATAATTATTACATCACATTATTTCTCCATACTATTGAGGGTGTTTTTAATTTATCATAACTGATTTGTTTCACATATTTACATCCACATTTGCCTTATTTATTAAATGTTAATAAATGTACCGTTTTGTTTGTTATAAATGTAAAAAAAAATATTTAAAAATACATTTTTACAATGTTGGTTATACATATTTCGTACAGTAGATTCATGTATGCAGATTGCACATAGATTTACTATGCTTTGCTGCTCAATAACCTACTTTAGTTGTACGTGCGTGTGTCCGCATTTCTATGAATGTTCGTCTGTCTTTACCGGAAACACTTCTTTAATTATTGAAACTTATTATGGGCGACGTTCCTTAAGAGTATTACTGTGAAAAACTAAAATAAAAAAATATGATCAGGTTCATGTACACGATTGTTTTGCAGTAATCTTAACAATCCCACACGGTCTTATGTTTAGCATGGTCTTCGCATTTAATCTACTACTACTTATCCAGTTGTTTTATTCCTTCTTCTAAACTACACAACACCACAATAAAACTCACAGCATCCTCTCTCTGCGTGTGTGTGTGTTTTATCCACCTATTTCTCACATTAAAAAATCATTTCCGATTTATGTTTCAATCTTGTCTTCCCCACGCGTCGAGTGTGTATGACGTATATGTTCTTCAATTTTTTATCTCTCTTCTCTCCAGACACGTACGGCAATAATAGTGCGTCCGCTTTAGCGCCTGCTAGTAGCTGCAATTCATGCAACCCGTATCAGTTCCATGTGCAAAGCCAACAACCATCCCCAGTTCCACCATCGGGGACTGCCGCCGCATATTGCGGTGCCAATGGTGGTGGGAATGGTGGCGTTGTTGGCAGTAGTCAGCTGTACAATAGCGCTGTTGCTGCAGCACCCTGTAGTATTCATAGCCAACAGCATCATCAACAGCAGCAGCAGCAACCGCCACCGCCGCCACCACCACCCTCGCAGCAGCAAATGCCAGCAAATGCATACGGTGGTGCATATCATCCCCATCATCTCCCTCCTTCGCATCATCATCATCATCACCACCATAGTAGTTACCACCAGAACTTTCAACCAACGACGACTGCATCCGCGACACAGCAGCAACAGCAGCAGCAAGTATGCGCACCAGCACTGGGAACGATGCCCCATTCAAAATCGCTTGACCACTATCAGGACGCAAATAGTGCGGCTGCAGCTGCTGCTGCTGCCTCGGCTGCCAACATGTACGGCATGAACGCTTACATGCAACGACACTCCATTGATCAACCGTATCACTACACGATCGCAACGCCGTACGGTGGCTCGCAAGGTGCCGTTTCATCGGCAACTGGCCTGCAGCCAGCATACGAGGGTGGACCGCTCGATGGAATGCTATCGTGTGGTGTGGCCGGCGGTGTAGCGAACGGTCCCGGTGGTGGGGCCAGTGCCGGTGGTGTAAGTTGCAGCATTAACAATCATCCTTATAACAATGTTCCAGGCAGCGGTCGCTACCCACCGTTGCAGTACGCAGGCAATACCAGCTTTCCTATGGGAATACCTCCTGGCCCGATGTTTATGAATGGCGCAGGTCAGGTGAAGCATCACCAGAATGGACTGGTGGAAGGTTGCGGATCGTACCGGCATCCAGCAATGAACCTAGCCTATCCTTCCTACCGTGGGCCCAATGGCATGATGGCACCACCTTCCTACTGTCAGCCAGTCGACTCATCCATCTACGGTGGTGCACCGATGTCGGTAGCAGCTACTCAGACTGCAGCCTACGGTACGGTGGCAGCTCAGCCTGGTGCGTCCATTTTGAGTAGCAAGAAAAAAGTCTACGATGATTACGACATGATGTCTAGCATGCGCCGAGGTAACGATACGTTACGGTCCGGTAGCGGATGTGCCAAAAAGTTGGACCGGTACCACAAAAATGCGGAACTGCTGATTGACTACGAGAGTGACATGCTGCCTGAAGCGTTGGCCGAGCGAAACCAGAAGGAGCAGCCGCACAACCATCATCATCATCACTATCTGCACCATCAGACGTCGCGCAATTCGCGACAATCGGATTTCGATAGCTACGAGGATGAGCAGCTGCAGCGAGAACAGGAGCAGAGCAGTAACGTTAGCAGGCGCATCTCCAGCAAAAACCAGGACGGTATCGGATGCTACGAAACGTGGAACTACGTCTATCAGAACCTGGAAAAGCAGGGCTACACAAAGGATTTGGGCGAGAGGGGTGATTTCCTGGCAGATGAACGCGACGACGACGATAATCACCGGGTCGGCATGGCGGAGGAAGAGGACATGCGACGAAGGCGTCGTAACGATATTATGACGGATGATCACGACCATCATCATACTAGCAGAAGGGAGTCCGGCAATGCTTCCTCCAACGCGACGCTACGACGCAATCATAATGAAAAGCTGAAAGCCATGAAACCGAAATCAGCTGACAAGGTAGACGGTATTATTAGACAGTCCTCAGCTGGGCTTTCCTCCGCAAAGCAACAGGTAACCGAGGGGCGAACGAGACACGAGCGCCATCCTTCCTCTGGTTCAGGTGTGACCTCCACCATGGTGCAGAAGGTTGCAAAAATGTCGCTTGCAAATAACGTCAGCGACGATCTGCTGGGTCTTGAGCAAAACGGCGGCAGCAAGGGCGACGCAACGGGCAGCAGCAGTCGAAGGAATTCGGTGACGAAAAAACAAATCACACCACAGGGTTCGGGATCTTCATCATCCACCGGTCCGACAAAGGAAACCAAAACGAATAGTTCAACTAGCACCGGGATACTGGTCAACAGTCACCACCACAACCATAATGCGAACAGCACCGGAAGTGTTTACCAGAGCCACACGTCAACGGCGCAGGGTAAGAAGAAAACGGCCACATTCGATACGGGCGCAGTCACAATCATAAACCCCAGTCCGACGGGCACGGGAAGTCCCGGAAATGGAACGCAAACCGGTGCCGAATGGAATTGCAACTTCTGTACCTATCTAAACCCGGATGTCAAACGCATCTGTGATATGTGCTCCAAGAGCCGAGACTTTCGGCTCGATGGGACGACGACCACCAGCAATGGCACAACGGCGACTTGCGTTTGAATGCCTCCACTGGTTTCTCTTTAACATAAAAACTAACTCAAATGGCCTCCACGGGAGATCGTTTATTGTTAATAGCTTTGTTTTTTCGTTACTCTTTGTCCATTAGTTGGATGATGTTATATGTCTGCGCTGTTTTAATAATTACATTTGTTAACAAAATTATGCAACTTTGCCATACACATTTCATTTTTAATTCTACCCTGTCCAATGACGGTTAAATGATCGCTTCCATCTCCATGTCCCTTGTGGCTAACAGTTCCCAACTATGAATTGAATTTATTACATGTGTACTATACTTGTTGGCAAAGTCTGATCAAGCCGGGTTGTTCGTATAGCTTGATTGTTTGAAATAAGCTAGTTTAGATGTTTCTCACGTTTGTTTGCAATAAGAGGTGACTAAGCAGAGCAGATTTAAGAGTGCACAGTGCAATATGTTCAAGTTTCCCCCGAAGAACAAACCGCAACTGGCGCATGCAACGAAAAGGCCATGTTACTGGGCCAATGTTGGGGAGGTTTGCGAGTTTTTGCGTGTCAAACTACTACTAAACAAATTCCTTTGTAAAGCAAGCAGCAGCAGCATACCGATACACAAAGAAAACGGGTCGAATGGTTTAACCATCATGCAGGAGGGATATATGTGATGAGACACGTATGGAAGCTTTAAAACAAAATTCGGTATCACACGGTTCGACCGGATTATGGTTAGAGACTACAAAAGATGAATACGACCACGGCCGTGCATTAAAAGTGACGGCCATTTACGCAAAGCAACCTAACGTAAACTAAACTAAAAAAAATTTTGATGAACAAACATGAGTAGAGAAGAGATCGACAATCGCGCTTTTGCATTCATAGTTTCGGGACGGTTTTGCATTGCTAGAAACGGTCGGTTTCTCAATAAACATACAAACACACACCGTTTCGTTGGCTATAGGAATGCTTGCCAGAGAATAGCAAATGTGACTAAAGCAAGAACATATTTAAAACATACAGAAACCCCATTATAGAAACGTTCACAAGATAAAAGTGTGGATTCACACAAAACGGTGGAGGCAGCAATTATAATTACGGTACGAGCTAGGAATTAGCCCGATTTACTGTTAAAATTTTGTTTCCTTCTATAATGCAAGGAACCGTTACGGACTTACAAGACAAATTAAGAGACAAAACATTGAACCTACGCTCCAGAATGATACTAGTCACGCGTTATCACGCGAAACAAAACGCAAAATGTAAGCAAAAGTTCCGGCGGACATCAGGTTGAATTTACGGGACAAAAATGCTGCACCAGGTGGTAGGGGAAAGCATGTACATCTAACAGGATTGTTATACACTATTAAACGTTTAAACTATTTTTAGTTTTACATCAGTGTTACAAAAAGAGGCATACTGCAAATTGGATTGATATTTACTGTTTAGGTAAAGCAAAAGAAGCAACAGAAGAAGAAAAAGCAAACAAATAAAAGTAAAGAAGATAATGAACCCTACCGAGCACGAGAACAGGGATTATCAAATTGAAGTAAGTACAGTAATGGGAGAAGTGAAAACTATATGCAAATAGGCATTGCTAAGTATTCTACTATCTACATTTTATAGCAAAATTTCTAAACGATCAAAAACTAATGAGAAATAAACTAAATGCAAAAACTCACACACAAGCGTGCGCGGTAAAAAGAGAGAGCGATAGAGAGAGAGAGAGAGAGAGAGAGACAGAGAGAAATAGATGGTAAACCAAAACTTAAAGCAACCAAATCACTAACAACAACAAAACTTAATAAGCTGAAGAGGATAGGTAAACGGGAGGCCAACAACGGGTTAGGACCTAGAACTACCAAGCGAAGAGCAACGATCGCCAGGCATACGAGAG
>KB685424.1:0-37234 GCA_000349165.1 Anopheles christyi
CTTTACTTGTCGCTTTTAGTGTCGATTCTTCACCGACTTTTGGCGTGAAAGATTTAAAGGGTCACGGCTTGATGTGAAGCAAAACTTTAATATCGGGGTGATCGACTGGGCTGCCAGCTTCATCCTGGGGCTCAGCTTTCCTGTGGATAATGCTGTCAACAGCGTGTTTTCTACCGTTAATTTCCTGGAACGGTTTCGCCCATTGCAGCGAGTAGTTCACGGTTGCACTAGCTTCCCGGTAGGCTCCTCCAGTACTGATTACAGGAAGCATGCACCTTGAGCCACTTTTGCATGCGGACATTATCGTGCACCGAACGGCGGACCCCCGTTCGAATGCTTACGGTGCATGCGCAACACGCATATTATGTTGTGCGAATAATATCTTCCCAGCATCACCACCTGCAACAGGAAGCTGAAGCTTGCAAAGGAGCGTTACAGGAAGGACCGGTTCTTACACTGGCATCGTATCACCGCTTCAACACTGGAAGAGGAGGAAAGAATGTTCAGAATGTTGTTCTTGGGGGGGGGGATGGGGTTAAGGGAATGCACCATTGATGATGTGTGCATTCCCGGCAGCATGGTAAGAACAAGTTCTTCTTCGTGTAACGTGTTTTGCAGGGTTTTATGAAAGTGCAAAAAAGCAACAAACATGTAAGCACAAAAATATGAAAATACCGTTCGACTGCGGCGCGGAAATGGGCGAATGGTTCTATAAGAATGTTCCCAGGGAGTGAGCGGAGAGGTTGCGTAAAAGATAAACAAATCTGTAGGAAAAGGTAGAGAGAACGCTGAGATGCTGTTTGTGTTGATACATTTTATACAAAATTTGTTGTTGGTTTGGCTAGGCTTTATTTTGACATTTAAAAACACACCTTGCTAATGAGCTACTTTCCGCACGACAGAAAATGAAAAACTTAGGAGAAATTGTTACTTTCCGGCACAGATGGTGCTTAATGTCTGGTATTGCGAAAGATGAAATGGCACTTCGCTTTTCAATCGTCAAACACCCAAACTGCTGCTTTCGCGTTCCTTTACCATACCTATCGGCGCGGAGAAACGAAACGGAAGCTCCCAAAACTTAACATTCATCTTCTGGGGCAGGGTGAACAAAAAAACCATTTGCTAATCACTGTTTTTGTCCGTTTAATTTCGCATTTGCTCTGTACAGGTGAGTATTCGGACCTGTAATGAGTGTGTTTGTATTTTCGTATGGTGGGTGTTTTGTTACTTTTTTCTTCATTGTTTTGTTTTTTTTTTAAATAGTTTTGCTTTGAAACATGCTTAGATGCTGAACGATTTTGGAGTTGCTCAATTTATCATTAAAGACAGATTGAAAACACAAAAACACAGACGAACAAAAAAGTTGTTCATTTTTGCGGATGTATGGGGAAAGTGAAATCCCTACAGCAGTGCGCAGGAAATACTGATTTACTGCAAAAGTAATGCCGTTCGTCTACTTGCTAATAAAAATGAGCAAAACAACAAACGAATGCGAGCGCGCGGCTTGCAGCAACACACTAATTACTCATTTTCGCGGAAGAGATGTTGGCTGTACGGGAGAAGATTTATAGTTTTTTGCTCCAGTTTTGTCTAAACTTTCATCGGACGAAGCGCAACAAAAAGACAAAATAATGATGCTTAACGTTGGATTGTTAAAAACGACCGCGTTGGGATGAGTTTATGAAGCTAAAGTAGGTGAAAGAATAATTTCAAACGCGAACCAAATGAGTTGTAAGCTGATCCGCTTGCTGTTTTGACAACACACGTACTCACCGGCTTATTGACATGTCCACTTGACGCGTGTAATTCGAAACTCCAATCCCTCACCGGTAACAATCGATGTGTTCCCCCGCCGGGGCGGTGTTGTGCACGTGGTCCAACAGTTGGTTACCATATCTGGCGTCAATTCTCAGCAGTTGTGGCAGATTAGCCGGTTCGGTTCGGGTCGGGTGACACAGCTACCGAAAGGCGAAGGTGAAGGTAACGTCAGCTTTTAATTGACTTTCCCTATCCGCCATTCGTGTGTGTGTTCTTTTGTACCGAAAATTACAATCTTTTTTTGATGCTGTTGCTTGAAATTGGCCTTCACTTCCCCACACGTAGTGAGTTTTGATTTAAACGCACTTAATTACTGCCACACTCACAGCAGGGTGTCATCGTATACCGGATTCCATATATCGTAGTGTAACGCCAATAGGCACCTGCACGCGTGTGTGTGTGTGGGTCACCAGGAGATGCCTAGTACTGGCTGAAAATGAAACCTTGCTTCACTTTTCGTACAGGTTAATGGCTGCTGTTCGAATGTGATTTTCTTGGGTAAAAAAGGGCTTTACCATGATCTGCACGAATTAGATGATCTCCAAGCGGGGAGTGCTCATGCTGTTTGTGTTTGTGTGTGTTTGTGTGCATTTTATACCGCCGAAAGAAAGTGGTCTTTTCCTGTGCTACAACAGAAACACAACAAGAGTGAGAGTGGAGTCCAGAAAGGCTAAATGCAAAGGTGTTCACCAGTGTGTTGATATATTTACCGTGATAGTTAGTGGATGTTAGTTAGTGGGGTGGCTGGAAGTGGTGGAGCGATGGCCTGTCTTTCCAGTAACTGCAGTAGCGCACTTGTTTTTGCCTAGCTAGCCTTGCCCCTGCCATAGCCGGCGGCCTTTCGGGTAAATGCAATTTATAAATCAATGTCATGCCGCGTGCGTCCAAAGCTCTGTGACCTGATGGAATGACGCAGCATGACGAATGAGCATGTTCCGTGTGTTTACGGCGAACTTCAATTTCTGCCGATGGTCTGACGATAAAAGTCGCCCCGGCGTCTAGGTCGAAGTTGTCCCGGGGCACCACAGCTCACTTACCTAGCTTTGTCGCACTTCCAGTTTTACACCGTTCGGGCAATTACCCAAGGAAAAGTAAAGACGTTCAGCTGCTACAGCAGTTTGCATTTGCATCTCTCAACCGACTGACCCAGCGAGCTCGTTTAGCAGAATGATCTCCTATTTGGATGTCCAGGCGAAGGAGAAGCACTTTGAAGCTAGAGTACTACCCACCTGCTACCCTGGCCCTTGATCAAGGTTGATTTATTGACGAATAGTGCGCGTGGGGTGTGCTCTTGATCGCTTGTAGATCTTATCGACGGATCATCGGACGCATCTATTCGTGTTGACTAGTGTCTCTTAAATGCACCTCAAACCGGGAACCTACCACAACGTACGTACGGTGGTTGAAGTGTTGGATGAGATTTCAACAACAGTTGCTAGCCTTCAGAAGCTGCTCTGCCATCTGATTGGTTTTTCCAATCGAGAGATTCGTATCGGGATCGTGTGGTGGCATGTTAGCTGTCAACGGCTAGTGGTATTTCTATCCATTTTCCGCAGGGCATCTTACTTTGGTTTCCGCGGTCGATACGGAGTTTCTATCGGAGGAGCGCACCTACCTGCTCCACATAGGTAGGAAGCAATCGGTAGTCAAACAAGACAACAATAGATCCAGTTTTTTTTAAATAGTGGAACCTATTGATCGATGAGTTCGTAGGGATAAAATCATCCTGCTTGCAATTGCCTGGGGGAATTATTTTCTAATCAAATTTGCTATTACATTGTAGTGATGGATCTTAATTTGCAAGACGCTTGATTTGCTTCAGGCCTCACTTAATCTTTGCCCATCAAATTTAATTTTAGCAATAACAAACAAAGGCCTTTACATATTGTTTTTCTCAGTTTATTAAATACATTGTTTGCGGAAATTTGAAGCTTAACGGTAGAATCAAACCTCCTCCATTGGTTGTATTTAATTTATTACGGTAGAATGTAAAACTGTCAGTTGCATGCTTCCGGGACATTGTATTTGACATGGAATATCGGTGATTGCTACAGAGAATATAAAGCAATTTGATATGATGTTTGAGTCATGTTTTTACTAAGTTTTACAGAGACTTACTGTAGTACCTATTGCTGCACTAAAATTGCACCATTTGTCATAGAAAAAAAACATAGCTGCCCAACAAGAGCTGAAAGATTGGTGTGTATCGTAAATCAACAAAACGTAAAACATTTTACACATCAGTGCGCTCTGCTAGTGACGGAAGCATACTTACCCGTCTCACATGTTGAAAACGACAGACAAGCGGACGAGCTTCGAGAGCGTTTGTCAATAAAAGCAAAAATTAAATAATTCGTCATGGGTGAGACGTCGCACACGTGGTTGCTGTTTGTATTGGTGAGCGTCGTTTAAAGCATAGTTTAAATATAGGGTTTGTTTTCTTTGCATGGCAATTTTAAATTTCGTTGTGATTCGTTGAGTTCCCCCTTCATCGCTTGGAATTTGTTGGGTAGAAACTTTAATCTTACGCTTTTCTTTTGCTGCTTGCGTAAAAATATTGCAAATTTGAGCTGCATTGTTTTATTTGCGCTGTCCTCTATATCAACCCACCTCCCTCCTCTCTATGACTTGAAAACCCCAAAAATAGCACTAAAAGCTTTAAAATCACCCAATGCCAATGTGGATGTTTAGCTAGCGACGAATTAAAGCACCCGAAGCAGCAACGTTTTGCACATTCAGTTAAAAAGAGTGTAACGATGCACGTAATTTATTCGTCTTTGACATACTGCCTGCAGGTCGCAGCCATGGGTACGATTGTTTTGCTGTGGTAGAGTTTTGTTGTTGTTTTTTCATGGATTTACGTTTTATTTTAAACATTTGACCCGATTTTCTTGTTTAACTAAGTTTTGGGCTATTTTTTGGAGCTTCCTTCACGGGACCGGAAATCTTCTGTTCCAGTTGAAGCAATTGTCTCTTGCAGGGCGGTGCAGTGAGCATCAAGATGCAATGCACGGTTGAATGTTGATTGCGTACGTGCGCACACGCGTCCACAAATAAAGCCCGTGCGCAAGTGCACTTGAAAACGCTTGTACGGCGAGCGAGAGATGGATCTGGTGATTCTTAAGTGGGACCACTTAGCGGGCGACTCGTGACTTCTCTCGCCCTTCTCCATCTGTTCAATCCCTCCCAGACCATTATCCGGCATGATACCGATACGTGAGTAGTGTCACGATTCACGACCCCCGAGAGCCCTTGAAATCGAAACGGTGCTTTCTTTCGACCGGTGTTGTAGGATATACAATGCGGGGAAAATCAAAACAGAAATAAAATGTACCATGTAGACTGGGAAGGGTGTTGGGGGCAAGGAATGGTTCCCCAATCGCATTATGTTTAAACTCCAAACTTTGCCTCTAGAGAGTGAGTCTAGAATAAACAATAAACAGAAATCAATGCTCGAAAGGTGAACCTCGGCGGGGTCATGATCAACGGGCGGTGCACTGTGATTGATGAGGTGCTTTCACTGAGCAGCAATAAAAAAAGCACCCAAATCTCCCTACTAACAATTGGGGGAGAAAGTCACGCTTGTGCGAGTGTGCTTAGGGTGATGGGATAAGATGCACATATGGGATGGTTGGTGGTTGGAATCGTGACGTTGGGAGTGCGTAGAACCATTCCAGATGTAATCAAATTTGGCCGGAAAGATGCAGCCGTGTGGTGGAGGTTGGGAGAGAACAATGGTATATTTTACCCCATCACAAAGCAGGTGGGTGTGTTTGGCCTGGTCGGTCGTGAAAATCGTGATGGAAACTATGAACATGATCATTATTTTCGGTATACATTCAATAACTTTATGTCTTAATTGGTTCTCTTTAGTGGATGTTGTTTCGAACACGGTTTCGAGCTCTTCCCCTCCATTCGAGCTCTTTTCAAGGTCAATCGAGAAGGAAATTGGTGCTGTTTTTCCGCATTTTGGCAACGCTTTGCGCATGTGCAGCACAGCGAATGATAAGGCGGAATATTTTGTGTGTATGGTTTCTTTCCCCTTATCCTTTGACATTACCGTCCGGAAGCATGACGTAGCGTGTTTTTCTGACCTTCCGAATAAAGGGAGAAGAAAATGGTGCACAGAAATGACGTCATAATGTTTTGTCTGTGGATCTTCTAAAGGTGGAGAAAGGGAAGTATGGCTGGTGATAGGTAACGTAAGTAATGAAGCCGAAGTCGTTAAGCAAACAAAACTAACCTAGGCAGCAGCATAAAGGAAATATCGATTTTCCAGCACCCAGAACAGCACGTGCTTTAATGTTCTAGACGCGGTATAAATGGCAAGAGGGAAATTCGAGTTTTGTATGTACCTTAATGCTTCCGAGGCCATAACTGTAGCATAACGGCGAGGTTAACGTACGGCCCATAGAAACCCAATCCAAGCGTCCTTCGCTTTGGAACAAATTGACTGATGTTCGTGGCGGCGAAAAATGGTGCAAAATTCGCGTGTCGCCGTATTGGGCCGTATGTCGCCAGCGTTTTAATATGGTCACGGTTTGCCGGTGCCGCTTGCTTTATTGGATTTGATACGAAATCATTCGTGATTCGTTTCATTAGAGTGCAGATTATTTTAAAAAGAAGTGCGTCCGTGGGCTTTACGATCGTTTTTGGGCGTATTTTGTAAAGCTTCTTTAAGCTTGAAGGGGGTACAGTTGCTATAATAGGCGCGTCGAATGTTGTACGATTTTATTCTATCAATTAGAGCTTGTGGATACAGGCGTAATTGATTTTGGTGTAGTAGAGCTTGTAATTTTACAGTAGAATGGAGTTTTAAGGTTTATTTTATGGAAAATGTGTATGACCTTGGATATTCACCAGTGTAATACATGTAGAGCAGAGTCGAACAGTTTTGCCCCAGGAAGTTGTGGCATTCAGGTCGTTTGAAATTTTGAAAACTAATACACCATGTTTTTATAAAATAAATATGGTTGTTATGTACCGACCGCATAGCTGATGAACATGTAAATGCACGCAACAACTCCATGGAAGCGTGTTTATTGTACAAACATACTTACGCAAGTGCACAGAGCTTTTTTCAAACTAACTAGCATAACGATTCAGTACTCCCGTTTTTTTTTTTCATCCAAAAGAGATGAGGCCAATGTGAGAATGTGTTTTCTCGTCACGAAGAAGTAATGCTGCAGTACACCCACCTTTTGTGGATTTTTCTCTCGCGCCGAACCTCACACCGCATCATCAACTGCAGCGTTGCGTCGTTCGCTTTCAAACTGCTCGACATCATAATTATGGTTAGGCAGATGCATAACGAGTGGGGGGCTCGTTGATGGATCTCCCGGCTGGTGGAAAGCATTTCCTTCACTTGCTCTAGATATTAGCATACGGAGAAATGGGTTTTCCGAAGCGTTCTTTTCATACAATGCATATATCTACCAGCGCATCTCCTATCCAGCTTTCTTCGACGATCCGATGGGAAAGTAAAAAAGGGCATGGTGGTACAGAACTGCATTTGTTTTGCATGTGGACGCTGATAGGCTATATGGAGGAAGATGCTAATCAATCATGTTTACCTTTCTATTAACCTACTGACAAAGCAGGTTGTGGTTTACTTAGGCTTTCCCACCCCTTCCCTTCACACACAATTATGTCATGCCCTATGCAATGATCGTATAATTGTGCAGACAAGAGTTCAGTTTTGCTTTCGGTATGTACACGCTCCCTTTCCTAGTTGATTGCTTTGTTGACCTGTGCTCATTACATGTTCGGGCCATCTGATGCAGTAACGTGTGTGCCGATGTAGAGAGTGATCGAAAGTAAGTTTCCCATATTTCATTTAATTTTTGTATGTGAATACAATTTTATCCAAAACTCGCTTCACATGTGTGCATATATATAAAGTATATGCTATCTTGATGTTGCTTTGCTGAATCAATATATCAATCTAAGTAATGTAGTTCACTTCGAACTTTTAACCTTCCTGCTGCAGCTACCCTGACCATTAACCTTATTGCCGTCCAGCTCTGGAGCATTTTATTGATATATCTGCACAGCAATTTGCTGTTGGTTTTGGAGCAACAGGTTCCCTTTATTACGACCGCAGCCCAATTTCTGGGAGGCATTCGGTGAAAGAGAAATTCCTTAGTGTGCAATTCCGCGGGAATGCATATCTCTTCAGCTCCCGAACAGCCTCCCGATGGAGGCCACGTGATAAGAACTCTGGCACACAGAGTGAAGCCAGTACGGTGTGCAACCTATGGTGCATGTTTACGCGTTCATGTTGGTCTTCCCTCGTACTTCACCAATTTACCCCAACATGGTGCACTTCATTCTCGGCCACACGAGGGCGCGGAAGTACCGGTTGCAAATGGTGGAACAATTTTTGGCAAAAGCCAAATTGGGTGAAAGTAGCGTGAGAGGTAGTTATTGCACGATGCAGTTACTGATGGTGCGAGATTAATTATATAAATCTTTTCGACAGAAATAAATCGTCGAATGTGTGGGACAGGGTTGGGAGTGCGTTGATTTAAGGGAGCTTGGTTTTGTCAGGCAGAATGTTATCGGAGAGAAAAGTTGTAGTTTTAATTCACTATTGCCCTCCTTTTTTGTTGTTTAATCTTTGGAGTGGTTTTTGTAAAGCTTAACGTGTACTGATGCTCAAGCCGTTGCAATTACATCATGCACCGTTGTTGAAGCTCATGGCATTTCTCTTGCAGAAAAGAAAAAAAAACTATCAGCTGACACTAGAAGGTGTGCATAGATTGCTCCCCTATAACGGGGTTTGCCATGGCAATGCGAAGAATTCACTCAATGAGCAAGACGCGCCTTCCCATGCTGATGGTTTCGGAGTCATCCGCCAAAGACCGCCCGGCGCAACTATTTCAGCTGTTCGATCCGTGTTCGTGGTGCAAATAATGTTGGCGTTCTGTGTTAGTTTTGCACCAAGCTTCTAGAACAATGCAATTGTTTTGCTCGAGTGGAAGTAATTAATTACTGATATCGTTACCAGGGGGTCGAGCAGCATTGCGGGAATAAAAACAGTCGGGTCTGGCTTTCACGCGCTTAAGAGTCGGGCTTTTTGAGCTCTCGGTGTACGAAAGGGCTTACGGATGATGTCACTTGGATGTTTGGGGGTAGTGTGCTGGTTGGAGGCCGCATTTCAATTACGTGTGTTGTGCTGATTATATTTTACAACTAAATGAGTCTATTCTCTTCAGAACGTATCGCTGCTAGCGACATTACCGTTCGATTAGACGTTTGAAGTGTTTTTTTACAGCTCTCGCTCATCGATCGATCGTCGCTGATTAATAAAAGCACGGCACGGCTCACTACGTGAGTTTGTTTTTGTAGGTTCAGGTTAGAATCTAGGTTAGTGTAAAGATCGAACTATTGCAGACGAATTTCCTGCTTCGTCCTTGTCTGACAGCCGCCCCTTGATTGACGATATCGATCAGTGGACTTGGCAAAGCAAGAGCAAGAGCGAGGAAAGGCTCCCCATGGTTCTCTATTGTAAAGTGGGGCTCATCAGTTGAAATAGCAGTGATTAGCAGCGATACGGTAATCGACGGTACTGGCCACGCCAGGCATCGTCGATTGTCTAGGCGAGGCCAAGGTTTTTTTAAAATCGCTCAGGCGAGCAAATGAGACTCTATGCGGGGGTTCGGAAAGCGCACTATGTTTGGATGAGGTAGTTTCCGTTCGGGGGCGTTGGTTGCGCTGGTGCGCTTTACCGCCTGAGAAGATGATATTTACGTTTTACGAAATGGTCTTACACTATTCCGTAAACTGGAGCAATGGCCTGCTCCCCTGCTAGTGAAGTTGGCTTGACCCAAGGTGTTGAGATATTTTGGAGGTTACGTTTGTTGGTGTTATTTTATGGCGCGCTCTTTCCGAACGCTAGGAAATCGTAACTTATTGGCGCTAGAAAGTAGGTAAGGGCTGTTAGAAAAAGACCGCCAAACCTTACCTCACGCGATCGTGATTACATGTATGAGTAGAAATTAAGCATATGTTGAATAGCAAAAAAAAAAAAAGAATGTATTGATTGGAATTTGTTCAAATTGCACACCATTCCACATAAAAAGGTGCACTTTGTATGATCATGAACTAGTGAAACTATGCATGACTTGAGTTTAAGATATTTCTGTCACGACTTCTCTTAAGTGATCATTGCATCCTATCGGTAAATGAAAGAACCGCCCAAGAATTGCGCTGTCAATGAACTTACAAACCATTTTGGTGCCTACATTATGCGAAGGTGAAAATGCACAACACGAGTAGTTGACAGTGCAAATGAGACAAAAAAAACAGGGTGAAATGCAAAAAAAAATCGGAGATCATTCCACTACGGACGCCCCTGATGGCAACATTGTAATCCCGCCAGGTAAAGTAAATAATCGTGAATAATTAAGTAAACAAACAAACAAACATGTCAAGCAGCAGCCGCCGTGTTCGTAACAACACCTTTCATTTTTACCATCAACGCCCGTCGGTAGTCTTTGGAACGGCCTCAGAGATATCATGTCGCCGCGCTGTCGGTAGCTGTCAGACTTTGCGGAGGACTCCCGATGGCCAGTTTGTTGCGCGATCAAAAAGGAAACATTGTGGAGCCAGCCTAAAAGCAAGCCCTCTAGAACTGCATGTACGAGAGTGATTAAAGCCCTCCTTGTGCGGCAACAGGGGAAGGTCTGGGAGCTGTGGCGAAGTTGGAATTGAATAAATTGTAATCCACATCCAATGAGGGGGATGGTTGTTGGTCTGTTACCGTCTTACCCGGATGGTGTGGGTTCGACTCTTTTGTGTGTGTGTTTCCCGGCACAAAGGAAGGGCTATAAATCAGGCCTTGGATATCGGTTGGCATACGGAGGTTTGACTGCAGGGCTGTGTATGCCACCGGAGAGCGAGAAAGGCTAGAACGGCTCGAAACACTTGTTCCCTTACTGAACGAGACGAGGCTCCTCGGCGGTGGTCCACATTATCCGGTTTGACGTCTGCATGCATGTCCGGTGATATTGAACGACCGGTTTTCCGATTTCGATTCTCTTGCTTAGGGGTTTTTCTTCTCCGACGTCCTTTTTTGAGAGCTTTTTGTCTGTTTTTGAGAGCTTTCGACCCTCATATACAGTCAGTTGTCGGCGTAAGTTCACAGACGACTAAGAAATTCGTTTGCTTGCTCCCTTCTTTGGGAAAGGTGGTTCTATAGATTGCACCACCTAATTTCTATACGCACCTGTTTTCGGCTGAGGAAACCGCCGCTCAGATTTGATAGCGGGGAAGCATTAAAGTCAACATAGAAAACGATCGATTCGCCTTTGTGGCCGTTGGGAAATATAGCTGTCATCGTAGTGGGGCGAATGGGAACCTCCTGGGAGCGCATCATTATGATCCGTTTTATTTTAATGAGTCTCGCTCTTAGCGTGATAAAATGCTTGATTGAGTGGAATAGAGGTAGGAATATTTATAGCTCACTGTTCTGGCTATCATACTGGGAGGTGGTTAGTTTTGAGGCAGTGCTGTTCCATTGGTTTAAAGAATCGATGATACTGTTGTTGAGTTTGATTGCCTTAATCCATTCGATTCACGCCTCATTAAGACCTCAGACTTGATTAATTAAATATTGAATATGTGCTCCAACTTCCTAGCACTGCCAAGTGCATGAGAAAAAGTTCCGGTGTGTGTTTTTCAAAATATTCGTTTACTTTCATAACACGACATGCAGGTGAAGCAACCTGCTTTTTATCATTTGATGTCGCTTTTTTTCTAGCAGTTTTGGTTCACGTTATCACACGCACAACACACAACCTTGTACGAGAGTGTCACAGATGTACTAAAGTTTGTTTGTTTTTCTTCTTCATCTTCTCACCCACAGATAAGGAGCTGTGCATTCCATCGACCCAGAAAAAGGTGAGTATACGTCGCACTTTAATACCCGGCCGAGGTGACGCTGGGGAGCGATTCTGCGAGCAGGCCGTCCCAAGATAGGATTGCATTACGCATTACCGCCAGATTGAGATATGTCCGTGTTGTTCCTCTATCATCTGTGGTTGTTATCATGAACGAACGATTTCACCATCACGAGACAAACATCGTCGCAAGCTGTGATCGCTTACGTTCAGTCCTTTCTCCACATTTCTTCCTGCATAAGTGCGTACACGGACATGGCCAACCGAAGCATCCCGGGCTGCCGTCAAGTGTGCCTGCGTTTCAATGTGTAATTAAATCACATCTGATTAAAAGTGGTAGATAAGTCGCGCTATCGCGATCATGTAATTATAGCGCTGACCCCCGAGTCGTACCGGCATTCGGATGCGGACATTAGGTGCCGTTGTGTTTGCATTTCCCGTTAGAGGCCGGAACGGAACGGTCTCTAAGCAGCGAACGAACAGTTTGGTATTTTTTCGGCACCGGGATAGCTGGCGGTGGTTTGGAAACGGGTGGAGAGGAGTAAGCTTTAACGTGTTTGCTCTTTCGTTCGATTTTCGCAAATCACGTTTCTCGAATTTCAAGACATGTTTGTATGCTAGGTTTACTTATTCGGTGGGCAAACTCTTGAGCTGAATGGTTGACGAGCCACTCAGCACACGGGCCGACGATACTGTGCAAGTCCAACGGGAAGCAGTTGAGTAAGCCGTCACGGTCAAGTTCGTCGTCTGCTCGCGTCGAAGTTTCCACTCGACCGAACTGCTACGACCTGACGAACGTTAGCTAACGATGGTATAGGTCTCACTAGGTATGGCCCGGTTTGGGGTGTAGGGTGCAATAAAGCCAGCAAACAAGCGAAGAATGGCTAGCTGGATGGTTTCACTTTCGTGGAGCGAATTCACCAAGCTGCCGGGACGGTTGATGCGCTGCACTGGAGGGAGTAGGAGCAGGAGTCTTGAGCATTCGAGAGGCATTCGAGATTGCCAATCTAAATTGTTTTGTGGTTGTTTGGTTGAATGAAGTTTTGATCAATGGTTGATCAACTGCAAGGTGTGAGTCTCAGTGCTGGTCGCTGGAATGATAATTGAATTAGTAAAAACATATGGAATGGAATTCGTATGGAAGATGCTTATCATAGATAGGAAGGGAGTTTAGCCTTCACGCCATACCGCAGACCATTCATTCGCCACTCGTTAGAATTTGGTGAATGTTAACTATACTCTCAAATCCGGTTTTAGTCGCTTATACTAAATACACAATAGATCTTCTGGAAGGAATCGGTTTCTAATAATTTCTGTTTGAATACTTTTTTGTATTTAATTAGACATTTTACTTCATATTTTATTTACACACATATGTTGTTTTGTTTGTAGTGGATATGTGTTTGAAAATCCAAGGATTGATGTTTCTCTCTGCATGACCAACGGATATTGACGAACACATAAGATTAAACGGTTGTAAGGTCAAGTTCAACGAAAAAGGGTTGGGCTCGTATGTGATGCCATAAGTCGATAAAAAATCCTCCAAGACAATCCTTAAGCGTGTATGCACCTGAGTATGGCTCTAGCTCAAAAAGAATTGTTACGACTGGTGTGCGATGTGGGATAGGCTTGACTCATAGCGATAGTGTGACAGGTCGAAAGGAAGAGAAAGGTCTTAAAATGGATGAAATATGGATAGATTTTTTATGCGTCTAATTGGATGACTATATCCCGAAGGATCGTCTCCGAGGTATGTAGGTGGTCGCGGTCGCTATCTGGTGGCGACTGTTTGCGGGATTGTTTTTTTCTTTTCTGGGCTCCGTCGCCTACACGTGTGACGCGCTGACATTTTGTTCTTGTGTGTAATTTCCGGTCATGTGTAAGAAACCATATTGATAATAAAAACCTACAACTTCTTCGTACTCGTTACCCTCCGTGTTTTTCGGAGGGGTCTAACCATTGAGGCAGTAAAATTTGAAACCTGTAAGGTTATCATTTTACGGCTTTAAATAATCCATTATCGAGCGGATTGATTTATTGAACTTTGCGAGCGCCGTCTTCCAGTTGTTTGGTGGAGGTCAGGAAAAATAAATTTCTTAACAGCCCACCAATAATGATAAAAAGAAACAGAATGCAACAAACAACCAATCATATACATCCTTTCACTTTTGATTGCTTTCAGGCTTGCTAAACTTCCCTTACGGGAGTTTTCATGAGTGCTGAGCACAGTTAGTGTCTTTATTTAGGTACATTTACGTTCCCTTACGTTCTACAGCCGTTTTGCGGTTTGACTCCTGTCGATCCTGCATTTAGGCCCTGCGTTCCTTTACGAAAGGGGGTCAGCTGATAGAGATGGGCCTTCAGTATGAGCTATTACTTCCCGGGAGCTTGCTCCTGCAAATGAAATAAAGCTATCTAACTACACAGGCACTTCATCCCATTTTGAATCTACCGCCGACAAAAAAATATCTCCTTGTCGTTCCCTTTTTACAACTTCTAAGTGACCTATTTATGATTATTACCAAGTTTTCCAATCATCGTACCATCCCGAAGAGAGCCAGCCCAGAGCTGTCAGTAGGCAAACAGGTTGTGGCCGTTCACAAGGCAGGTCCTTTGTTCGGCAGAAAATGGTTACATTGTTTCGGTGTTCGGTTGCCCGAAGGCAGCTTGGGCTCAGTAATTGAGATGAAAAGCCAATTCCACCCCAATGGTGTTGTCTAGAAAGCAGATTTGCATAGACTACCTGCCTACAGTCTTCAATGCTGTTGATAATTGTTAAGTGTAATGGCAAGCCTGGTGGCTTGTCATCCCAAGCTGTGGAGGCGTTTGAGGCTTAATCATTGTGATTATGGCGGCGTTTAGGGTTGTGCAGGACAGAGAATGTTCATACGGTGTGGCGTTTTGGACGTCAATACGAAGCACGAGAGATCGACTGATGACGCGTGTATCACTGCATGATGTATCAACTGCTCAACCGATCAACCAACGTGTATCTGTTGGTTGATAGCCAAGGAGCGTCGTACTTGGCAGAGGGGCGGAGAAGTGTTGGAGACTTTGTGCTAATGTGTTTCAACGGGGTTTTTAAAGGTTTGTTCGCTTGTGGATTGTTTGTGTCCCGAAGCGAACGAACCAATCATGTAGCCGCACTATTAAACGGGATAGTCATTTATGTAGGCGATCTTATGGTCATTGCTACACTGGACGAGCTTCAAAGTAGGTCTCCTAAAAGCAACGTTCATTCATGATTCTCACTCTCTGATACTAGATGAAACTGTTGCTGTACGGCAAGAGTATGTTTCCCTGTGTTTGACACATGATGTTTAGAGCATTATCAAGATATGGGGGATCTTGTTTTTTTATAAACTCTAAGTAGAAGAAAAAGAAAGCGACTGAGAGAAGGCCAGCATGGAGCAATGTCTCATTCCCCTACACTGGGATCCTTGTCCGTACCTTTTGCTGGTTATTGTATTGCTTCTGGCGATGGAGCCTCGCTGCGGTAAATAACTCACATAAGCTCACAACAGCGGGGGTAGGATTAGGCTCGTTGATCGGTGAAGATCCGCTCCCAGTTTCAATCGATGAGGAAGCAAGGTTAGGTTAGGTTAGGGTAGTACCATAGCTCAGCTTATGGGAATCAACAACTTTCTGTCCCCGCAGCTATGTGTCTGCACCTTCGTGTGCTAGATTATTTCCATATTTTTTCTTCAATAAAATCCACTGTCCATTGCAAAAACCCCGCTTAAGAGTATGGAGAAAAACATTGCTTACCACTGGATCTTCTGGTACCATCAGGGCTGCAATAGCGTGTGTTTCCAAATTAGCCTGCAAACATACACACACACACCGTATAGTTTATGAACGGGTCGTACTACAGCTCGGTTCCTAAAAGGCCTCAAGGCATGCTAGTGAAATACGGTCCCAGTAGGGTCGGAGTGAAATTCATGATACTGCTCCATGCCGTCGGCTTCTAAGCGTGTGCGCGACGTTAGGTCTCGTGTCGTATCAAAAAACCTTCCCTCCTTCCAGTGAAAGATAATTTCTCCGTCTATGTCACCCCGAAGGTTGTACGGAGTGTGCGCCCGCTTGTTTGGGGGCGTGAGAATAAAGATTCTTTTGACCCATATTTGGGATCTCGCGACTCACGATTAACTGCGCGATTGCACAGGAAACCCGAAACGAGGAAAAGGTGGGGGACTTTGCATACTTCTATGCCATGCGCTGTCCATGGAACACAATGGTTGATTAGATGAAATGCATCATCTCCTTTCCTTGCCTGTGGTGTTGGAGTCTCTCGATTGGTCTCACTTCATCGATGCACCGATTGCGACCTCACTTCGATGGGTGTAGAGAGCGGAGAGGGCTGTTTTATTTTTATCGTTTTAATGTTCGTGTTTATGGCCTATTTTGGATGTTGTGTTGGAGTATGACGCTGAAGTTCAAAATGGTCATCATAATTGATAGTGCAATCGTGCATGTTTTATGTGCACCAATCGGCTTTTTGTGATTAGGTTTGTATCGATGCCATTTTTAAAAATGCTGCACAAAATAAGTAGAAGCATTTAAAGAGTGCCTAAGGTCAATGGACTAGGGTCATGCGAACTATTAGATTAAAACATTATTCTCATGCATACATTTGCCACCATTAATTGGAAAAAGCATCGGAAGATAATTTATGGCGAGTTTTTATCTAACGCAACCTTAACTCCATCCAAATAGTATCTCTGAACAGAAAAGTGTTGAACCTACAGCATATTTGCAATTCTGCATCGACGATCAGAAATGAAGTAAATATACTTCTGCCACATGTCCGAGAGCGAAAGTTCCATACCAATGAAAGAGGAGGAAGGGGGGGGGGGGCGAGGGATGTTACCGTGTGTGCGGTCTCGAATTTCTAGATGCACGTTCACTGATGGCACAGTTTTTCCCGATCGTTGTCATTCTTCCAGCTGGTTAACCCGCGGCTCAGGTTTCAGCGAATGTGTCGCCCTTCCGAGCTTACTAAGGGGCATGAGACACACGCGAGACTGTATGATCGAATGGGTTGCAAATGCATTTTCCGCATTAGAAACGCAAACGAGCGTGTGATCACGAGATCATGGGCAGGGTGAAATTGGAATTATATTCAGCCCTTGCTTGGCTGGATCGTTTGTATGCCCTGCAATGATCACCCATTTTCGATTCAAATGATGCTGTGGATCGAGGAGAGCCTAAGCGCCTAGCTGGATGCGCGTGAGTTGACACGTACAAAGCAGCTCCTCCTCTTCCCCTGGGGGCAGTTGTTTCGCTTTTCGCATGTAAAATCAAGTAGGCGAAAGTTCACGGTCATCGTTGCCTGGCATGTGCATGTGAGTAGATAGCATGAACGACATACACAGGCAAGGAGTGCCCAATGTGCATGCCAAGCGCAACCGCAGCTGTCTGTCCGGCAACAATTAGTAAGGAATTCCAGTGTGTAGATACTTTTACTAGCGCACCTCTAGATGACGCGTTGTAGGTACTGGACGATCAAACTGTCTAACACAACTCTGACTAGACTTTGGATACAAAGGAGAGTCATTACGGTTGTCAGAATAAGAGTACAGCACAGAAGTTTGCGATAGACAGGTAAACATTGATCGATTAGGAAAGAAAAGCGAAACGTCGACAACAAGTTTGCTCGGGAGGAATAGACCATGTCTAGTTCAGAGATTGATCCTTTCGTTTTCATACACAGAGTGCTGTATTAAATTTTGCAAAATGTGTTGTAATTACACGTTTATGTCCTTCTACTCTCACTCACAATAAGGGAGTCTTTTTAGTCCCAAAAGCTGAACATGACACGATCAGTTGGAGTAAGAGAGGGAGAGTTTCCTTGTGATCTTTTATTTGGCCTTTTCCGTGGAATTGGCACCTCGAACGATGCATTTAGGCACA
Organism: Anopheles christyi; assembly: GCA_000349165.1. NCBI lineage: Eukaryota > Metazoa > Arthropoda > Insecta > Diptera > Culicidae > Anopheles > Anopheles christyi. The sequence continues at coordinate 17,634 of KB685424.1, forward strand.
AGTGTAGTTTAGCCTTCAGGCAACGAAGCATGCACCATGAAATGACTATGATTAATGATTATTTATACACACGCCTCAGCACCTTCGAAGCACTTGCTATACCGAGCCGAGAAGCTTAAGGTGTAGCCCGTAGCTGCTACCGGTAGCGCCATTCAAAGTCGCCAAAGGGGAGTCTCCTGCGAAACAGTTGCAAATTTAATGCAATAACCACATAGCAGCATGTACGACGTCTTGTCTCGGCTATCGGATTGTTGGATTCAATGTTGTGATTATCTCATTGCAGCAGTACCACACCCAGCTATTAAATAGAATTTTAAGTGTGGATTTGTGCAACACCTCAACTACTGCCAACATGATAGTGCACCTCCCCTTGTATGGGAAATTCATATCATCACCCAAAACCCGGAGAAAGCCGAATTACGCTGAACTGTAAGCATTACAACTGAGCACGCACGTTCTCCCATCGAACGCTGTGTTTTTTTGTTTGCCACCGAGTACTTTAATCATCAGTAGTGGTATAATTTGGTCTCGATGGCCGATCAATGCTCGGTTTTGCGTGGTGCATCCATTTACTCGCTTATGGTGTGGTGATTTTCCGTCATTCCGCCCCACTGATTGGTCAGCACATATACACACAAACACACAGGGCAGACAGTCATCAATAGTGTGTGGGGAAAGAGTAACCCGCAAAGGTTGATTACCATTTCCCCGTCCATCGCGCCAGAGGGACAAGACATTTCAAGGGTGCGCATTAGTCTGCTGCCACGGCGGTAGGTCTCCACAATCTTTACCACCCTACGCTTTTTGGGGGCCAAGGTGTAGGCCGTAGGTGTAGTACAGTGGATACGTACAGTGTACGATCGCGTATCGTGTTATCGCAGCCAAGGCGAAGTTCACTTTCGATTTCAAAACCACCGGAACCTTTTGCGTGAACTTTGCGGTTGCGATGAAGGTACGGTTCGATAAAGTGGGTACAACTGCTTGAACATGGGTGCTATGTGATGATATTTAGCAAGCACACGAAATTGCTGAGCCACTCGAAGGCGCGAAGAAGCAGAGCACGATCGGAGGCAGGGCTGGTAGGGAAATTGTTTGCACACATGCGAACTACTTATACCTGTGCATCGAAAACGGAGGGACATTGGGATGGATAATTTCGCGTGCGCGGTGGTTTGTAGACATAATCACATCCTTCTGCGTTCATACCGTACAGATGCGATGGGGATTGTTTTGCAAGGGGTAGGTTAGGTGGCCAAAATAGAAAGTTAAGCTCGTGTGGAAGGGTAAAACGTCATACCATCGAGTGCCGGGCGTCCATTACATAGTCCGTTCATCTTTGCGGCAGGGCGGACACATCCACGAGGATAGCTGCTGGAAAGCTTTTGTTAGGCTTACTTCCGCCTAACATTTGGCCGATGGCCGAAAAAGTAACCACGGGTACTACGCAACGTCTCCCGATGAAAGCACCTATAGAGCCAATGGAGTATGTGGAAGGTTTTTTCGTTGTGCGGGATGGTATCAATTTAGCAAACTGGCCAAAACACCCCAAAATAACCTTTTCCGCAGTCCGGCCCTCTTTTGCCGTGGAGGCGGGGAAAACACAACAGTAGCTTGTGCGAGATCCGCACATTGCAGAGTAATGCACGAACGGGCAATCTTTTCAGCAAGAGAGGCAGGAGAAGTTTGCATTTTAATTGATCACGACAATTAAAATCGTGCACTTTCGATTTCAGCTCGGTCGCTTGAATGTGGCGTGCGAGCGAAGAAAGCTCCATCGACGCTATTGGCAAAGTCCGAATGACCGTCGTTGGGGTATGGCTCAGAAGGGGTGCTAGTTTGGTAGGAGGTGGTGCTGGTGTCGCGAGTTGGGATATATTTTTGCCCTCCGTATTACCACCTTGTCTGGGTGGCAGTGAGGTAACTGCTGTTTTTTCGCCAGATAAACACGGCAAAGTATTACCATTTCAAAACGCGAACCAAAGTTTAGCCGCCAATTGATGGCTGCTGTCTAGGGTCGGAGGCGGTACGGTGGGCCTTCTTTAGACACCATAGGTTCTGCCGTCTTAACCGGCACGCCGAAACTGGTATGTTTGCAAAACTATTCGCGGGGTCGGCTGATTGTGATGGTAGCTACCGGACACGCGGGTGATCCCCTAGGAGACTGGCGGCACCATCCTCTTGGGAATGGTTTGGTGTACCTCGGGTGGTATACTGGAAAGAAAATTTCTCACGGCTTCGTTTGCTTTTGCTCTGTCGGCGTAGAGAAGCTTGTGGGCAATGTAGCTTGCTTAAGTGTCGCTAAACATGCATCGTTCAATAAGCGCGGAATCTCTTGTCCTGGGTGAGATGGTTTCTTCGAGCTGGGAAGAAAAGTAGGAGGTTTTAAACGTTAGGTCACTTCGACTGGTTTGGCAGCCGAAAGCGAGCAATTTCTCCACCATGCCAGCAGTGAGTGCATGGCGCTGCTGGCTACACGATTTTTCATTCAATATAGTTTTGCAAACCGGCAGCGTGTTGAGGGTATCGGTATGATGTTGTTTTCCCATTTCTTCCCTTTATGTTCAGCTTGGTAATGAGACTCAAAACTGTCAAGCTTTTGACAGCGGCAGTGACGAAACATTGGCTTGCTTTAAATTTTTCGTGCATATTGCAAAAAAGTACCATTTTTGCTCTTGCTGCTTTCGTTGTGGGGGAATCAAAGTTTGGTGGAAGAGTTTGATTGAAACCCACTTATTACTTACAGCATTGCGCGTGTTCCGCGGTATTTGCAAGCAGGCAGATCGATAAAGCTGTGCGCTGCTATACCATTTATCACCAAGTTGAGGCGAAGTTTCACAAATCACGATACGGAGTTGCATGGACCGGCAAATTTCTTTCAAAATGTAATTTGCCTGCTAGTCAAAGGCTGAAGTGATCCAGTTTGGAATTGGATTTAAGTAACAGGCCAGTTTGAGAATCGAGCCAAGATCTTGAGGATAATCGATGTAGCTATTTGTCATGTTCCAGAAATAGTAGTGCATTGGAAATGTGGGGCCTCTCTTTTAGTAGGCCAAACGTGTCCCCAAAATATACCGGATCTCCAATATCTTATTGCGTCGTCGTCACCCTTGTGTTGCTAATGGGAAACAGTTCGCTTGTTTTGGGGAGTTTCTCGTGTTACATACCGCTACGGTGTGCATTCGGTCCGATGTTCGATTAGCCGATGGGAACAAATTTATTTTTAATACCAGTGAACTAATTCCACCAGCGGTATTTCCATCCTAAAATAGCTCCATGCGCTGGGGACATGTTGCCCTAGAGGTGCGTTGGACTTTTCAAAATGTCTTGGTATGATGGTAGATATTTCATACGATTCCTTTTGTTGAGATTACAGGGACACTTTCGAAAAGTTGTCAAATCATTCTATTTGTACTTAACTTCCAAAGCAGTTTGGTAATTGGTTGTTGTTGGGTTGTTCTGGGAATCACATTCCTTATCTAAATTATCGCTCGCTTGTGATAACAGAATAAACTATGACGTTGTTTATTCACTTTGCGAAATAAAGATAGTACGCCACAGTAGAGCAATGGTTGATTGTTTTTTAAGGAATATCGCACATCCTCAGGACAAAGTTGTTAGGGATTTTTCGATTGTTTACAATAGCCTCTATGTCTGCGAAATTCTTGAAGTAACTAACCGATAGGAATTTCTTCCACAACTCGAAATGATTGCAATCTTACTGTTGGATGTTGACATTATACTCAGCAGAACACCGTGCACAGTAAGAATGATGAATTTATTCCGTGAGCTATAGCTTCATGATTCACGAGCGGGCTCATTTTGAACAGACAATCCGTTGCCTGGCGCCAGTGATCGTCAGCTCTTGGCCAACATCGACGGGTCACCCCACTGCTGACCTTTAAAGCGCCGGTAGCGTGTGGTGCATAGGGTGTTCTCATGCAGAGCTTGCCTTATAGTTGGGCGCCAGCTTAGGCGCCAAAATTGTCACCGAACTCCAGGGTGAGCAGTATAGGCAGTATTGTTCATTTTTTCGCCGTGCCACGCAATAGACTACGGCGGTAACTGAGATGGACGATGGGGCCCTGAATGGACTCGCCGACTCAAGCGTACACATAGGATTCCATTGCTCTCAGCAGGCACGAAGTAACTATGGTTCCTTTAAACCACAATATAAAGAATACTTCTCCTCCACTTCCTTCCAGTCACGCTCGTATACAGGACTGTAAGGGACAGATGGTTGTGATTTGCAAATTTATGCGTTTTGCTAGTCGCCGGACAGTTAGCCTGCCAGTATGTGTGTGTTTGTGAGTGTAAGCACGTGGCCATCATCTCTAGGGAATATGGGGGATTAGATGTTGAGGCACAAAACCACCAAACGAGTAGCCGCAAGCTACCCAGTTTATAAAGATTTCGTGCTTTCGCTTGTTATGGGTTTTGTCTTTATATTTTTCTCCCAAAAAGGCGCTTTATGGTTCTTTGTGTTATGTAATTTGTCTCGTGTCTTCGCCTATGTTTGTCCTTCTCTCCGGAACCACAGCATAAGAGCGGTGCAATGAAAATTTCCTCCTGCAGGGCTACACGATGGCATAAGTGTTTTCGGGAAATCGATTCCGCTTCGTGTTTCCTAGTTGCATCATGCACACGGACAATTCGGATCGAGACAAAACCAACAGCTGGAAGCAACTGGTGCAGCGAATCTAGTTGATGGACGGGGGAGTAAGGCAAATGCAATCTTCATTTAATATTCTGGTCCCTCTGGTTTCGCGTGATGTGCATTTGCAATTAAATAGCCAGCTCGTGTAGCAAAAACCTGTTCATTTTCGCGATTGGGATGAAAACAACTGTGTCCTGTCCGCGCAGGAAACGGTGGGATGGAGGTTAGTTTCGGCGTTGGCTGGGTGGCGGCGACCCAGCGTTTGGATCTTACTGGGAAACGATCATTTAACTCTTTAACTACCTTTCAAGATCAAGTAGGTTTACCTAAGGGGTCGATGGTAATATTGTGTAGAAGACGAAGAAGGAGACAAGAGGGAGCTTGATGTTTCTTGAATCAAAGAAAGAGTTATGTGGGTTACATAGCAACAAAGAAAGCATGTAGGAAGCTTGAAAGCATTTTTGTAGAACCTGGTAGAAAAATCCTAATTAGTAGCCGGTGGGTATTTAGACCTACACTGGGCATCATTATTAAATCTTTTAAAGACAGTACATTGCACCATTTTGTGTCTTACTCGTTGAAGGAGTGTCGCTGCTCAGACATACTGTAAAGCTGTAACTCCAGCAGCAGCTATTAACGATGTAAAATATCATGAGGATGCTTGAACTGTGTTGATGGTTGATCTGATAGTCATAAGTGACCATTGTTGATGTTGTCTGAGGCAAAGGCAGCGGTCCGTTTCTTCTAAGGTTGCTTCTTATTGCGAAGAAGGAGTGTTGCTGGTGGAAGGAATCCTTTTCGCAATCTTCGCGTTCAACCATTACGTCAAAAGAACTCAGTTTGTCTTGAGGAGTCCGTGTTGCACGTGAATGGTTCGTGGTTGAAATCGGTTTTAATAGTTTCGGTATGAATCATTCTCGCCGTATGTGGCCACCGTACATAGGTGGGTTAGGTTCTTACGATGGAGTTAAACCGTTCTGTGATGGGGAAAGACCCTTGTACAGGCAAAGATAGGCGGTGCAGAATTGAGGTGGAGGTTTACAGGAGGGATATTTTGTGTTGCAAAATGAATTCTTTGGGAAGCGAAGGAACCGACGAGCGCGGTGCTTCACCGTTCGACGGTCATTCAGCGGGTCTATTCACGTATTGTTTCGATCGAATAGCTCAATGAACCCATTTACATGTGCTTGGGCTGCCGGGAACGCGGGCGATCTGGTGCACATATGGTTGTAGCGCAGTACAAACCCTACTCTCCTATTGGGTGTTGTTTGGCATAACAATACAGATTCTCGTTTTGTTTTGCGCTGCTTCCATTCCCTGCATGTAGCCATTTCGATCGAGTTGGTTTTATAAATATCGTAATTGACCGATTCGTTCGCTGTTTTCTTTCAGCAGGCGCACGAGCTGTTGAGAATCGGAATGGGTTGACGTAAAGGAAATGGAAATTGAAGGTTTTTGAGTGCTTCTCGACTTTCCATCTGTGTTATTACAATCTAACTATCGTGTAGTCGCATACTACACGCTCTCTCCCTCTTGCTTTACGTTTGTTTTTCATATTCTTGGTTCCTAATTTGGACGGTGATGAGTTCTTTTACCTTTCTAGAAGGAAAGCCCCGGAATTATCTTTCTTTTCTGCCAAATAATAGAGAGGCGCCGAATAATTGCCCACCACCTCGGTGTTCCGAAGGCTGGCCGGTGTGTGTGGTAGTAATTTTGTAAACACAAATTATAGAACGCTCGAAATAGATGTTTACTAGAAAATGTTCTAGAAAGTCCGTTCTATATAATTGTCTCGATTAGCATTTTCAGTGGTGGAACAGGATGTTGTGTGTCGTTTGCATTACTGGCCTATAAGTGTGGCGTTTTGTTTTGGGAAATGTCTGTATTATCATCGCCAACAGGATGTAATTAATACGATCTGGGGAAAATAATGTCACAAACAAACAGTTATCTTAACGTAATAGGATGAGATTCATCCGTATTGAAATCAATCGATCATTGGTTTGCATGCTGTAGCTTTACTCGTTATTTTGTAAGCATAGCGAATAAATTGCTTTCTAGAAATGGATGAGAGCTCACGGCACACCAATCGATAATGACTTGAGTGATAATCACTCACATGCAGTGAAATACGAAACCATACATATGTATGTAAATAAGACAATAAGAGAGCCACATGAGAGAGCCTAACAGTCCAGCAACCGATAACAAGCAGTGAATAATTATCCATCTGCGATTATTCATTTTACCTGGTGATGTTCAGTAACATCTGCAGGCATTGAATCCATCTTGCCGCGAATTACATCACATGGATTGAGGAATTGATTGTCGACGTAGCATTATACTGTAAAGGATACTGTGCCAATGGACTAGATCGATAATGAAATTTGAAGGATTGATTTTGGAGAGTGAATACACGATGACCTGCTTTCCAATCGTTGATCCAATGTACTCCGATCTGATGTAAGTTGGAGCTGTACGGCAGGAATGATGGAATAGTTTTCTCTCTAAGCTTGTTGTTAAGCGCGACTGAATCATAGCACAAAAAATAGCAGTTAAATGAGTGACGCACTGTGTTGGATGGCACACACGTGGTAACTTAATGCACAAATGACAACTGACAGAATCAGTTCCTGATATAGATATGCCTGTTTGGTATTTCGATAGCAAATGGATGTTTGGAAGGTAAATATTAATAACACTTACGATGTACCAGCTGCGAACATGGACGTATCAATTAGCTGCACTACAACGGTTCCAAAAGAACCGCCAGATGACGAAACGGGAAGGAGGAGAACATAACCATTTGTTTTTCCGCAACCCTCGCCTTCCTTGCTCCTCACTGCTGTACCGATAGCCATATCTTCCGTATTTTATCGCAATCAAAATAGGTAACGAACACCAACGCTAGATACAGATACGCAATTTGGCGCTCTCAATCGATCAACTGTTGTGCGATGTCCGAAGAAGATCGATTTAGACCGGTCTCCGGGTTGCGCATACCGACAGACCTTCAAAATGACAGTCTGTCATTAGGGCTGTCATATCCGAGGGACAGACACGCGGGTGCCTGCCCAAACCTACCCAAAACGGCACAAAAACACACAGCACGCGACGCGTACCGATATCGATTGATTGACACAACTGGAACTTGGTCGCGGTTCTGCTGCACGCAAAGATGACGATTGTTTTGCCCAGTTTAGGTCCATTTATCGATTTGTTTGCTGTCTTTGCCGGCAGTTGTTGCGGTAAATGTCAATGTCACTGCAGCTCCCCCTCCCCCTACTCCATTGGGGAAATCGTTGGCTGGTCGTGTGCCACACGCACACTGGAACCTAGGTTTTGCGAAGGAGGAAAAGTGAGTACAGTTTTGAGCAATAACCAGCTGAGCACGCACCGGTTAGAAACAGTACCTAATCAACCGTTCCGCCATCGTTAGCAACCATGACGGAGCTTAATGCGGGGCGTTGGGAAGTGGGGTTTGTTGCGGCGTTTCGATACGAGGAAGAGACAAGTCAAATCGATCACGGTACGCAAATTGGAACTCTGCGTGACATTTGTGAACTCACGACTTCTACTGTACCCCGGGTTCACACTGGGTGAGAGTGTTCGGTACTCTTGTAGGGCATGGCTGGGTACCAAGCACGACGCCATCTGTCACCGGTCCTAGAGACCTAGAAAATATCTGTCCCACTGACCCGTAAGAGGTCCTGATGGAATGAACCGCCAGTCCGAACCAGCAGCACCACTAGCCAGATAGCTAGTTAACGGTGCTGCAGTTCCCAATAATCATCGCAAGGGTAATTGAGTGTAGACAGACCACAGAGTGTCTGAAGTCCTCAAAGGACAAAAAAGCAGCTACAACAAAAAACCAGTACATAAAAATTATGGCACCAAGATGTGAAACACCGAATCGCGAATGGGGTGGTGAATAAGTTACCCGAGATACGATCATAAATTATCACGATTGAGTCGCCGCCGTGAGCTCATTGTTCCTTCCAGAGTTTCCATTTCTTCCGCCACATTCTTCTGGACCGCACGCTTACTTTACTGAGCGGAGATAAATATATATTCGCGCGAGGCGACATGTCTGTTGAATGGAGCCCAAAGAAGGACTGAAGTAGTAGGAAGAGCGATGTTGGCAAGGGAAAGAAATATTACCAGAATGGTTTCGGAATTGAGTCAAAATTTTGTAGCCTCTTTTTACGTTTCAGTGAGGGGGTGAAGCATTTCAACACATGCACAATCCACACAGAAGGGGAAGCGGGACACGATTTTCAGCATGTCTTGTACTTAGAAGTTGTGAATTCTTGGTAGAGTTGAGTCATTTGGCCAAAACCGTTTGCATCAGACCCAAAAACAAAACTGATGGTAGATTGTTAGCGGGGAATGAAATAAAAAGGGCATACTTTGGGGTGCGCGAGTTAGATGTTGGGTTTTGGCGGATAACTTCATCGAGCGCTGCGAAATGGAGCAACCTTTTAACCTTTCCGAAAAGAGTATGACTACCTATAGGGTAAGCATTATAAGGCTTAACTCTAATTCAATCGTAGCCGATATTGGAAAGATCAAAATCTTCAAAATTGGAGAGGTTAGCAAAATAACACGACTAGCGATGATGGATTGGAACCGCACCACGAGGAGTTTCCCAACGGTTGGTGAGGAAATTTGTATCAATTTCACATCGGATAACTTCCGGTTTTACCAGTTTGTTGTGTGTGGTATTAAACCTGGGCCGACTTTGTTTTTACGCAGGATATCCCAACAGATACTTAATCTTATCACGTTGTCTCAAGTGCCCCTTTGTGTGAAGGGTCTATTGGAAGGTTTTCTCTAGCTTTGGAGACGTTTTCCACCGTCGTTTGAAAAGTGCGGTGAAATTCGAAATGCAACACGCTGGCTGAACATGGCCAGAGATGCTGTCGAACGGTTACCTCGCATTCGACACATGGTTGTAACTCTCTCGCTCCCTTCTTCCCTTCCGCGTTGCGAGTGGATAGAGGCTGAAGCTTCCGAACTATGGTGAATGCAATGTGAAGAGGTAGGTTAATAGTCGTCGTATGTCACTGGCCTCAGTGGTAATGCCGTTTGAACTACGGCGACATGTACGAAGCGCATCCAATTACCATCCTACGGTCTGTTTGTTGAAACTGCGTACTGCTTGTTTATCATGAGCACGAAGTTGTCACTCGGTGCCATTCACCTTTTCGGTTGTTCCGGAAGAAGTGAAGAAGAAACATTTTGGTTTCTTGTTCAGACTAGATGAATAGCTGTGATTGTATCTTAAGGTTTGGATAATAATTTTTCAGTGTTCATTTTCGTGCAATATTATTGCCACGTCTTAAAACACTTTGTGAATTCTGTTTTGCACACAAGTACACAATTGAAACTGTTTAGTAAGATGTTCGCCATCAATCCAGAAGCTTTGGCCCTGCCAGTCATCTCCATCGTGAACCGATGCTGAAATTCAAATGCCATTTCTAGCACGTATTCCGCCCAAGTCGACAGAAGTTGGCAATCATATATATGTACAGCAATAGATCACAGCAGATAATCTGAACATCGAGGTGCAGATATCTACTCTCTGATACCCACAGCACGATTTGTAGAAGTTGCTGAACTGTAAAAGACTCATCAGCTGGCGATTGTTTTGTTACCGCAAACTGCCACAATAAGGTGCATTCGTTTGTTTTCTAGCGGCGTCCTCCGCGTGCATTACTCGACTTTGCGATACATCAAGGTGGATTGTGATTCTTTTTTGCTATCCCCGCACTCGCCTTTGGGCCGCTTCTTCCCAAAAGTATGTTCCGCTTGTCTTAGCACCTGATGAGCACAACAATTCCTCCAAGCTGCACACAGGTTGTGTGTTTAGAAAACATGGAACATTGCAACATTTCCTCTACGTTTGACAATGCCAAACAAAAGACAGAGAAAGAGAACCTACGGGTGCGTAAAGGTGTGTGTAATTTTTGCCAGCTTTGGAAGGTAACATCTCGATCGTGATATGCTAGTGCTGAAGGCGAGCGCGCAAGGGTGTCAATGGTGCAGAGTTATTGGAGCGCATAGGTCAAGTTTCAAAAGCGGTCGAATGAAAGTGATGACCATGTGTAGGAGATAGATTATTGCAGGGTTGAAGGGGTTTGCTTTTTGCTACTGTTGCAGTATACCAATTGGAGCGTTCAATCGATGAGATGCAAATCTTGTCGGCTATTGTTTTCGATTCGAATTGTGTATGTTGTATATTTGGCTCGATAAAGCAGGTGGAATATCTTTTCACATTATTTTTAATTGTCTGAAATAGATCTCGAGCATTAAAGTACCTGACTTTACAGTATTTGTTAAATTTGCGGAAGTGTTTTGTGATGCTGAATAAATGTTTGAATATGCATGAGGCTTCTTTGCCAACTTCAAATCAACATTGATACTTCCCGTATGAGTCTTCTTTGATCACACTCTACTAAGCTTTATCATCACCATCATCACCATCACTGTGTTCCTTTCTACGGTCACTGCCGGGGTGCTAATTGAGTCACAAAGATGTAAACCGTTAATTGGTCATCGCATTATTACCTAACCGGATTGTAGCGTTTCTCGTGCATCCGGCAAAGGAAGGAAAAACTGTCTTACCAGCGGTTCATTAGCGCTTAAACGTTCTGATCGTAAATCAATAAATCCTCCACACGAAGACGCGGTCAGACCACCGTTAAACCAAGGGTAAACTTATCTAAACAGTCTGTGGTTGGCTGTGTCCAATGTTGCTGAATCCATGCGTAGGGCATCTTGTTTTCTTCAAACGAAGACCAGGTCGCTTATCGCGTCTAGAATATTGCATAATAATCTGGAACATATGCTGACACATTTAAGATGAGCTATGTGAATAAAGTACGAGCGATGCATACAATATACATAACTGTTTCACATTAAGTACAAATGACTTTTTTTTCAATTTGGATTCACACTCCGTGACAAGGTGTCCTCCTGAAGCATCTCAAGAACATCGAACTTAATTGCTAATTATGCACCCCTTCGGTTGTTCCGCTGTCGCTTTTCAGACGTTTTGAGCCTCATTAAAAAAAGGCTCCCAAAAAATGTAGTCTATAATTTTGTGACCCCGTAGAAACGATCCTTCAATCTGCGCGTTTGCTGTTGTTGTTTTATTCTGATGAGTGAGCGCCGAATCTGTGCTCACCATTCTTGATTGCATAATAATAGACATCGCACGAGCTCTGTACCTTGCGCGCTGGATAATTTAACGCCACATTGCGCGTTTGTTTCTGCGCCGCCAATTACACCTCCGAAGCTGACGAGGGAGAACATTAGGCAAAAGATTTGATGTGTGTGAAGTGAGTGGTGTGGTTGTTAGATTATGCTTAGCACTATGTTTGTTGGGGAAGTTTTGTGAATGAAGTTTGGAAAGAACTTCGTCATGCAAGGAGAAACGAAAATAATGTTGCGGTAGTATCGTGGAAGAATAGGATCAACCGTTTCTCTTCTATTCTTGGTAAATTGTGTCAGTCGTTGAGATCCAGTGTGAGTTTGCAGTATTATATTCTGTAAAGATAGTTTCCGCCCCCATTTTATCGGACACGAAGGCACAGGGATGCCGTTACGGTAGGAGTTTTTCCCAAAAAATTGCGCACACATTGCCTTGATTGATCGGCCTCTTTAAAAAAAAAACCCCTGAGAATGACCTACTATGGAAAATGGTCGGGTTGCGTGTGTGATTTTATAAAATCGGCAACATGAATAGCATTATGACGATGTTGAAATCGAACCTAGGATAGCTAACGGTAAAATGGCTCAGAATAGCAATGGCGGTCTCATGAGTTTGGTGTGAAAATGCCTGTATAGTTCATGCAGCGCTGTTTGTCCGGTAAATGGATTATTGAATTTAACTTTAACGGTTGATATTATGCTCCCATAGATGTTATGTTCAGTGGTAACAAAATAATGCATAATATGATATTTTGTTGTACAGCCAGTTGTAGGAGACTACCAATTTAGAAAGGGTAGCATATAACTCTTGTTGAAGCTAGTGAATGCTAAATTTGATTATTATGTACCATAAACATCCAGGAAGTGAACTCCTTTAGGCGCACAGGAATGTTCCAATGCATGTTCTATATCAATCCAATCTTCGAAGACCAATCCCTGTTCTGCGGGAACAATTTGCTTGAGATTCTTGACACCATCCAGCCGACGAGACGACGTTTATCTCGATTTCATGATCATTTCCATCCATCAGCCGGCAATCAGTCGTCGACGATCGGCTGGTTCGCTTCTTGTTTTACACCTTCCAAGACAGAGTGTTGTGCTGTGATCGATATTTCCCACCTGTTCGTGCCTTAGCCCGTTTGTTCATTTTTCAAATTCCATCGGAGAATAATCCACACGCGCAGGAAGTAAGTGGTAGAACATACTCAGATCATGACGATGGAATGTAGTTATTTTGTAGCGTTTGTGAGAGGAAGTTTTTTTTGTAGGATTCTTCCAATCGAGGGTCATTGTAATATTGTTCACATATACTTCTACAGGTGCGTGAGATATGAATCGTCAAAACAAGTGGTGGAACGTGTATAATTCTTTGTTTTTATTGTAGTTAAAAGCACGCTTAGTAAAAAAAGTCCTTCAAAACATTTTAAAGTGAATGTTTTGAAATGAATTTCATTTTAAAGAAAATATGATTCTTTTAAATGAATATCTTTCCTCAGTTCAGATTGATGCATATCTTACCCAACAAACAAGTATTTAATGAGAAAAACATATAGCTGTTTTACATAAACCATTTGAATTCAATGTAAAAACTCATACTTTCCCCTCACAAACCCTCATACTAAGGGCAATGATCTGTTGCCGAATATATTTTGGTTTTGTATTGGCCGCCCGTTATAAACACATACTTTTTTCTCACACCCGATGGTTCATCTTTCATTCATATTTCTATTTTAATTTTTCCCGTCAATTTTTTTTTCGCATCCTGAACAGGGTGTAATCGGTAAAACGTATCTGCTTTCCATTCCATGATTTTCCATTTAAATCGTGTGAAGAAGCTGCAGAGAAAACACTAGTGCTATTTTAGGTTCGATTTTCGTTGATAGAATAGCTGAACGAGCTGCGTGTTTTCAAGATTAATTAATCAAAAGTGTCTAAAATAAACGGATTGTTTGTCATTAATAAAAAGAAAAAAAACCAGAAATGTACCATCTTTTGCGTCATAGGGGGGGGGGAGGGATGTAGGGCGGTTATAAAAAGGCAAAGATAGATTTTGGTTCAAACTCACAGGCTGAGGATGCTTACCGTTGAAGTGGTTGTTTATTTTACTGGGATGGATGCTGTTTTCTATCTAGCTAATTCAAGGTTAAAACACTCATATAGAAGAGAAATAGAAGAGCTCGGAATATCAAAAATAATTTTTTTTTTTGTACAGACAAATCGTGACGCCGGTCCATAACAAAATCCAGACGCTTTTTCCCATTGCGGCATGGTAGCATTTAGTACTAGCCCAATTTATTCACTACTAATTTGTATACAAAACATAAAATGCAATTTGTTCACGCTTAGCTGCATCGTACGGATGCAAAAAAGGTGTGAAACTAACGTGGAACGTATTCGTTCTAGTTAGATGCCCAATTTCCATTGATCAATTTGGAACGATCAATTTCCGCATCAATCGCACAGAAAAAACGTCCGCAACCTTGAGGGAGAGAGTCCGATCAACCTTGCGGCCTCAACCTAGAGAAATTCATTCCCTAACAAGCTACGTTCCCGATACGCGCCTTATTTGTGGTGCGTTTTCCTCTCGATCTGTGAAGTTTGCCGATTTACGCTAACGAGCTCAAAGGAGGAACGAAAAACCTTTTTTGGTGTTCCAGAGTAGGAAAAACTGAACAGCCCAATATACTTACACACTGACTTTCGTTGAGCTGTTTTGGTTGGTCGTGATACGCTTTCACCTGTGTTTGCTCGTTGGTGTTTTGGGTGCTCACGGGATTGGAAGGGCTTGGCAATCGATCGTTGCTTCCCTTTGAATTCGGTTCGCAGTTCAAATGTGTTTGGTTTAGTTAGGCTTCGACAGTATGTGCACCGGTGCTTACCCACTGACCTACCAAGCCAACCGAGGGGTTGGCGATAGCGTGATGATGTTTGTTTACACTTCACTCTGTTCATTTTGCTTATCGATCGGCTTTCTGCTTATTTCCAGATACTGCTCAAACTGGGCATCGTCGTGTATCGGGCGCTTGACTACAACCTGCCTACAAGTGAAGACTGCCAGATCTCGCACGAGCTGGAGGAGCTGATCGACTTCATGACATCCGAAGGTAAGTAAGCACTCTGGGCCCATGTGTTACGAGCTGGGATGGGTGAAGAGGAGATTCAGTTAATGGATGTCCCGCGATGACCTAATTGTGCTCACGGCTGAAGGTTGCTGATGGACACAGCCCACGTTCAACCTGCTTCAAGAAATACATCATCACGTTCAACTGGCGTGAGATATTTTCATTCAGGGTCTCTTCTCAGCCCGATCCGGCATAATCGATCCTGACGTTCTTCTTGGCAGTTAAGGGATGGGTGTGGTGTACTCTTCTTCGCGATGCTGTGAACATATGAGTAACAGATCGCAACATGACTTGACATGAGAAATGGCTCAGCCCTAAAGGCACGTCGGTCGCGAAACTTCTCATTGCAAATAAGAAGCTGTAAGAAGAAGAAGAGGGTTGAGACACAGTCACCAGAATATCCGGTGGTAGTATGCAGCCAGCACAGTTTGCAATTCGTAAGGCTGTTCTTTCACGACTGCATATTCGGTGGTACGACCCAAAGCAAAGGTTTTCTTTCTCGGTTCCCATGCCAAAACTCCCATGTGTTTTCCAGTCGTGGAGCAGGTCAGGTACAGCCCGAGGAACTATGATACAACCTCTACGGTGAAGAGAGGAGCATGCAGGGGACGCAGGAGTGGAATACACATTAGCTTTCGTTAATGATCACCATGATGAAAATGATTACAGGCAGTTTGCCACCAAAATAGGGAAGAATAAGAATATTTCCCTTTGCGTGGAACGAATGTACGAACGAATATGTGTTCGTCGTTGGCCGTGCGTTGAGATCTTGCGTCTGCGTGCTTCCTTTGTTGTTTATCATTCAGTTCGTTGGTTTCTGTTTTTTCTTCTTGTGCTGCAAGACCTAATGCATTCATTTTTCAGTTTTAGCATGAAAATCGTGGGAAAATGTAAGAGAACGTACGTACGCTTGGGACTTCTTTATATGTTGTTCTGCATCCGGCAAAGATGTCCAATTTGTTTTTCTAATGTTTTATGTATGAAGATAACATCAAGTGTGGAACGATTGTTGTTCAAAGGAGGTTTATCAATTATTTTCACTGCTAACACTTCTAATGTTGAACTGGCTATGGTATGGTATGGATGTCAGAGAAAATAATTATGCGACATGCACTCATTCGCTGTTTCGCTTATTTGTGTGCGTGAAGTTAATATGTGTGAACTACTTCTTCCAGAAGATGTTGCTTCCATATCTTCATATTTTGCGGCTCAGGCAAAAAGTGTCATCTTTCTCCACTCTGTTTAGCCCCGAAAAACTTTGGAAACGATTATACTACACATCTTGTTCTCTACTTTTATGCCATGCCTTGTCCTTGATTTTCTCACCCGCCAAACTGTCCTTCTTTTGTGTACTGGTAGAGACAACGACGCAACATAATGCGCGTATAATGTATTCCAATGCTGTCGTACCGACGGTGTCGTGAAGTTTTTCCAAGATTTCCATAATTTACGTTTGACTTGCGCCGGTGTCGGTGATGGTAAATTTCATCCACACAGCTGTTTTCATTAAAAGTTTGGGTAAGCTCAACAGCTTTTCCATTCGTGGGTGGAACACACGGCAGGCGTGAAATTCAATGCCATCGTTTGAGAAGAAACTGCGCCGCGCACTGCTGTTTGTATGAATGGTATAAAGAGGCGCGCTTCATGCTGAGTAGAAATTTTCTATCGCACGGCCTCCAGCGGCGGTTAAGGTCGACAACCTTGTGTATTAATATTTGAAATTTGAAAATCAAGTCAGGTGGCAGTCCCAAGTGGGTGGGAAAACTAAGTTTACTTTATCGAAAACCATATGAAATATGAATGAGTTGTGGCGCCTTCTTTGTACGAATGCAATTATCCTGTTTCATATTATGCAATGTATTTCAATACTTTTAGCGGGTGATATCGGGTGTGAACAATGTGATTATTGTTTGGAATGGTGTCCACTTTCATGATCTTAACATTTTATTTACATGATTATCTTTCCAAATTATTATTTACACCCAAATCAAAGTGGATTTTTGTGGAGGGCTATTTTTATACTCGACTTCACAATTTAAGTAAACTGTTTGTTGAAGTTTTTAATACATACAAAACATTGAAATCAAAGACCCGCAAAGGATAACGATTCATTCGCTTTGAACTGTTGGTTGTGTATCGAAAGAATAATCTATAGAATAAGCTATAGGAAAAGAAAAAAATGCTTATTTGTCTTCAGGGCTATATTTAATGAACGGTGAGACATTAGATTCATATGCCCACATTTCCGATATGTTGTACAGCAATTTGTAATGAGCTTTAGACGCTTTTGGGCGGTCTGCCGTACGATGTCAGTAGGAAAGACCTTAGGTTGCCGATCGATGGTCACGATCTTTTCGGCGGTTGTAGACGGACTGGCAAATGGCGCCACTTTACGCTGCTGCACTATTTGTACCTTTCTCAGGGTGTGGCCTGATCATGCTCGATAGTCCAACGTACCTGAGCGCTAGTCAAGATTAGTGGAATAATTTCGCACTTTCAACCAACGGACGGGGCCGTTCCATCATTCATCGTTCCAAAAACACCAACCAAACCGGGAAGGTAAATTGTGCTGACCTTCACGATAATGGAACCCTCAGGGTGAGATCGATATTTTATTTCGTACAAGTGTGTCAGTGTGTATGCGTTTGTCTACATGCTAGCTTTGCACGAAGTAGCCTTGCGTTTTGCAACCTAGCCGCTGCCATATTTGGAAACAGTTGATAATGTTTTTCATTGCTTATTATTATATCAATACATTAATTGTTTAATGGCATTTTGACGAAGGTAAAAATAGTTTGTTCATGATATTTCCATTCCGAAGCGATAACCTTTACAATTTAATAAGGTTTTGGTAGGTTGCAAAATAGTTTCCTGGCTTGGATGCTAAGGTAAACCACTTTTGGTATAAGCTTTCGAATACATATTCTTCCATCACGGTACATTCTACTCCTAGTCCCCCGTGTTTTGTAATTCACAGGGAGTAAAGAATTTCATGATGCAATGTAAATAAAAAACCGCAATCCCACATCCCGTGCAAAATGCGTTCACAAATGACATGCACGCGAATGAGCGGATGTGATAAAAAAAAAACAAAACAAAAAATCACATTCAAGGTGCAGTACAGCATTGCGGCAGTCGCGTTTGCATTGCAACTGAAAGGAGAAAAAACGATGTAATGAAAATTGTAACAATAATAAATACATCACACGGTCTGACTGGGTTGACCGAGAAAAATGAACATATGCCCGTTTGGTTGCACTCCAACACGACACAGCGAATCGTTTTGTGGCCGACAGCCACTTCATCATGCACACTAGGGGGGCGCCTGATACTTCTAAACGTGCTCCTTTTGGGCTCAGGGGGCATAGGCAAGCCCATCATCTCACCCGATGCTGCAGGTTGCCGCAATCCTAAGCAAGTTCACCATCGGAAAGATGGAAAGGCGAAAAGCGTGCTAGTATTGCGTTTTTCTCGCGTGAGTGTGTGTGATAGAGTTCAGATGAAATGTGTGACTATTGCAGTTTTGACAGTTTCCATTCCGCCTGGTTTGTTGCATGATACACGATCGTACGAAAGACCCAGTTATGGGACTGAGAAAAAAGGGTAAAAAAGTGTTCTAGAAATGACACATAGAACTGTTGCGGTTTTTGCAACAGTGTAAAGCAAAACACAGCATTTATGTGCCATAAAGAGTAAGCGATGCAATTTTTGCTAATCTTTTTCCTTCCATATCCGCTTGTGCGACTGGTAGTTTTAAAAAAAGGAAAAATGTTCGTTGCTGCACCATCGTTGAAATCGTTTGTAGCAGGAGCCACAGTAACCGGTTGGATAGCGAGCTAGTGGGGAAATAGAACGATAGGAAAGAAAAGCTTAACTTCCACCTGCAATGGTAAGAAAACGCGCGCACCTCGTTTCCGTAGGGCTATGTTTGTTTTTATTTTTTTTTTGCCCGCAATTGGCTGGTTTTATGAATGAGTCGTTGGATGTAGCAAATGGGACGGTTAGAAAACGGAGGAAACTTTGAAAAGTGACAGCAGCAAAGGGATGCATTCCACATAATACAACCCCGTTGCCGAGCCGGCTCAGCCCGCTGATCACACAGTATTGGGATAGTGTAGCATTTTCCGAAGGGTTAGTGAACCTAGCAGCAACAACATCAGCAGGAAGCGCACGCTGCTGCAGCGGGGAGTAAAAACGGTGCAAAGAACTTGTTTTTCGTGTTTCGTCCCGCTCGCGAGGTTGCACAGTCAAGCCGGTATGATTCACTGGAATTTGGAGCGTGTGGTGTTTGGGGACAATTTGCATACATTGCACAACAGACCGTTAGCATTCTGCGTTCGGTGGTGTTGCTTAGTGTGCCCCGGCGAGTGTCAATGGAACACGAAAATAAGTGTGGTCTGGTACACAGAACAACCTGGGGCTGAATGAGAACCTTGGCACGGGCGTAGAAACACGATTGGCCAAACCTTTCGCACGAATAGAACATACGAAACGTGTGTGTGTGTGTGTATGTGCGGGACTGCACATGCTAAAGATTTATCGATTTTGGCAGGTTCTGCTGAACACGGTCACAAGAATGGTGCCGCGCGCACTGCATGATAATGGTGTGT
>KB685425.1:0-14903 GCA_000349165.1 Anopheles christyi
GAGTTTGTTTGAAAGAAACGTGATTTTTGACTTGTGAATTTTTGAACATTCTGCCAATTCCGTGCCAAAGTGTCAAGAAAGGTACTAACAGTATTAGATGGGCCGAAAAACCCTGTAAATCAATAAAAGCTTTAGGTCTTTCAAAACAAGAGGTCTTTCAAAACCAATTACATTCGATTAGCTTTTTTTTCGTGATGGTTTAAATATGAAGATACTTTTGTTAAAGATAGTAAATAATGTTTTTGGTTGGATTGAGTTATCTCTAATACTCTAAAAAAAGAATATAAATGATCGAGAACTCGTTTAAAATCTACCCTACAAAATGTTCTTTCTTTTAGGAATTGCTCTGAACCAGGTTTCATTGAACATGGAAAACACATAAGACCTGCAATCACTAACGCTAAGGCTTCCGAAGGTAGAATTGGAGTTGATTTGGGTTTTTTCAAGCATCAAATTTAATTAATGTGCCCATATGCTTTGAATATTAACTTTCGTAGCGTCCCTTTTCTTTTGTACAATTAGAGCAAATAAACCATTCCGTGCAAAGAGCCTATCTCATCTCGGTGGAAAAAGAAACATTTTTTACAGTTTGATAGATCGGTTAGCTTCGTACTAATCACCGGTCGGCTTTTTACACTGGAAAGCGTTCGAAGTTCCATTTCATTGCCCCCGGAACCGCTCATAGTAGGCAAGCTTCCGTGTCAGGAATTTGTTTATTCTTTATGTCCGTCTCCTTTCAACCGGAACCGCTCAACCCTCCAGGGTGGAACTACCTGAACAGGCACATTTCCCTTCCCTGAACGAAAGAAATAAAAAACGAACGAACAGTTTATCCACATCCGCTCCCGGGAAACGGTTTAATCTGACCGAAACTGGCCGTTGTGTTTACTTTTGATGTTTGCGTTGTCCGGCATTCGACCAAATTGGAAATGCCGAGCAGTATGTGTGTGTGTGTGTTTGTATGGATACTGTAGCCCACATTGTGTTTGGGCGGGAGCCTTTTTGGTACCTTTCGCAACACGGTACGAACCGTTACGAAACCGGTCAACGGCAATCGGTGACGACCGTGAGGCACCTTTACCTGATCTACCGGAAATCGGAACTAGATCGACGGGGTACAAAAAATAAGTGTACATCGTAAATATAACGTCATCTAAGGTAAAACACGCACAAACACACATAAACAGGAACTCACAAAGTACATAGAAAAATGTGGCTAAATTTCTATCAAGCAGAGAAATTATTGGTTTTCCAAAGAAGGAAATTGATTTTTCCTCTTGGATCCCCGTGCACAATCGTTGTTTGATCGAAACCAAAGTTTTGGAACGGTTTGCTTTCACTGATTGGTCTGCCTGTTGAGTGATATCGGCTTGATTGGAGAAGAAGTCAGGGTATAGCTACGACATCCTTCCTGGTAAAAAATGTTTTCTCAATAAAGAAATGAATGTATCGGAGTAAAAAACAGCTCCACCAACGTCAGGATGATTTTGTGTTCTATTTTCATGTTCTTGTATTCTCAACAAGACTACCTATTCGAGTGTGGGAGTGTGCGTCGGCAGAGAGTCAGGTTACATGTATTGGCTGTCCATTAGGGAGCTATTGCACAGTAAAAGGGCATTATCCTCACACCTAAACACAACGCACACCGGACGAGGAGTGGTAGGTGCGGCAGTGTAAACAACAACACGCAGTTGGGCACATTTATTTCAACGGTATCATATTTTCTTGGAGAAGGATAATATCGCAATATTTAGGTCACTGTGGCTTCAGCTACTTTAAGTAAACACAATCTAAGAAACAACGATTCAGATGTCGGATTTAATATTTTGTGGAAGAGGTTTGCTTTGGGAAGGTCGGTGAGCTGACCCGACTTGTTTGTACAGTGCTGGATAATTTATATCTTTGGTATGCTTTATTTGCTAAAACCGATCATTTGCTTCCCGTTGGTATTGAAGACTTGCTGTGAAGTAAAATATCAATTGTTTTTACACTGTTTTCTTTCGTTCATGAATTGGAAGGCTGTACAAATATTTAAAATGGAAATATTTCTAACGGTAGTAGCTTTGGAGTAATCAAAAATGGAACTTTTCATTTAAATGCCAGATTGTGAAGGTGTAAATGGCAACCATTGCTCGTCCAAGAATACGTTTCTTAGTTGTTATTCTATTATTTGAAGGTAAGAAATAAAAACTTATACTAATGTTCCCTAGTGTCGGTTCTTGTCAAGCGTCGGAAGTTATACAAATAGTTTAATGACTTAAGCATTAGCATGAAAATGCTAATCATTCTTTGGACCAAACGAAACATCTGTTAGATGAAATCTTAGCAATAATGTTTTGCTTTATTTTAGGCTTTACATTTTCTATGCAAAATCGTACCTTGTGCCGAAAGGAAAGCAAACCTGTATTCTGTATCCTTTACATATAATATTCTTCTAGACTAAAATCATCGAGTCTTATAATACCTTTTACTTTTCCTTAGCATTAGTTCGAATATTCACATACCGTTTCGAGGATCTTTACCCTTTCCTCTTCCTTTAGAAATCGGTACCGGTTCAATTGATACATTCCACCCAAGAGCCAGAGCGAGTATGTGTGATGCAGGTGCTGTTGCGTCCAGTGCAACATATTTGTTCGACGGTTAAGCTGATTTTCCTCGTTCAGCTGGACTTTCGGATTATGAGAAGTACATTTTTCCGAACTAAATGGTAGTCTTCTTTCACTCAATCTTCTCCACCTGCTCTGTCAAATGTGCACTCACTCGCCAATAGTGTATAAAAAAGGGGATCTTAAACCACAAGCGTCCTATCACCGGGACAACACACTGACGAGCGGGTGTCACTGGGTGGAGTAAGTTCTTAATAGTTCGTTCGAGTGGAAAATCTAATCCTCGCAGCAGTCCGAGAGTAACTGATCCGGAGATTTTCTGCTGGGGACTTAGGGATCAAGGAAAAAGTCATCGTCTGGTTTAGGTCCGGATCCGAGCGGCAGTCAAGAGTTAGTGCTTGTGCCGGTATCAAGTTTTTGAATTTGAACGAACATAGACTCTCGATTGGAAAATTGAAGCATGGGTCGGTGGTCAGTTGAGTCGGTTTCGTTCGTTGCGGCTATTGTACGTGTATGGCTTCTTGCTGAAACCCCTGAGGCTTGTATAACCTGGCAAATGATGCTCGATGGGAGGGATGATAGTTTTCGTTTAGCTTCCAGAGATGCACCGATTGTGATAGTGCACGATAAAAGAAACGTGCAATGTTGCAATATGTGTGCAGAACACAATATGTGAAACAGTTCACAGCGGTGGGCCGGAAATTAAACTCTCGACCGGTGAGCACAATCAGAACAGCTTTTTTCTTTTAATTTCATGAACAACCTGCCGGCTTAAGCAGAACGGTTGAAGCACTTTGGGGAAGAAGCAACATATCGTTCATACGCAAAGCAGTGTTTTGCTGTAGAAAAGTCCCATTATGAAGTTCGTTCGAAAGTTGAACACAATAAACAAATCCGAGAACTGATCAGACCCGTTGATAACGGTGGATGAAATGTTGTTTGTCAATTTTCCACATTTTTTGTATTTTGACACCACGGTGCCACGCTTATCCCACACAGACACCAGATGGTTCGCATTCTCAACAGGTAGAGCAGAAAATGGTAAAGGAATAAAATAAAAAAAAAGTTCTCCATCTTCTCCATTGGCTCAAGATCGCAGATAATTGGCCCAATCATACCCACTTCTATACGCACCGTGATGAAATGATCCGCACATTTCCCATTAAAAGCTTTCCCCATCTCCGAAGGTTCGGGAAGCATTAAAGAAACCTTCCTCACCCACCATTGGAAAATGGTGGAAAATGGACTACTGGAGTTAAGCCGGGCTCAGCCTGAGAACCGGTGCAATTGGCAAGCGAAACATTTGCACCATTTGTGCGGTAAGCAGGGTATGATTGCGTTCGGCGTGGGTCGGGTTGTGGGCTAAAGGGATTTAGAGACAAATTTTCCACTCGGTAGGAAGCACCGACCAACCCGCCTTTTCCATAATCATTTCACGTTTCCCCTCTATTCATGGCCTGCTTTTATACTTTTTCTTTCCGTTTTCGATTCGATCGGCCGCTTGTGTGGTGAGATGGGCTAGGGAGGGGAAAAGGCATGATGGGAAGCTAATCGGATTATATTTAATTTTTGATATGATCGAAATATCATTCGCCAGCAGGATGGTAGACTCGGTGAGAACGACACATTCGCCTGGCGCGGCTCCCGGCAGACAGATTATTTTGAACTTCTGGTTCCACAGAAAGCGATTGGGAGCGTTATTGCTTGCTGTGCAGCCCAGTGCTCGCCATGCTTCAACCGGATGGACGGATGGGAGGTTTGTGGATACAATAGATGCTTTCGACCGACCCTTTTCCGGTTTTATGACATCGTTCAAAGACACCCAGGTGTTGTGCATCTCATCCGCCGAAAGCAAAAAGGGGACGCGTACCTCCTTTTGTATCGTTTCTTACACTGTTATTTCATTCATTTGAAGAACTGTGCAGGGATGCAGAATAAAATGAAGTTATTGTATTTTCTTCCTGCTTTGCGCAGCACGAGACGAGTGTCGCATCGCTATCCAGATTCGATACGGTACGCGTGAGGGTGAGCTTTTTTCATATTTCAACCTTTGATAACATTTGCATAAAAAGATAGACTTTGGATTGGCCTGTGTAGGTGTGTATTCGTGAGTTTACCGGGCATACGATTATGAAGTTGCTTCAACCAACCTCACCGAAAGATATCGGTTATCGTAACGATGAGGTTGCTTAAGGTACGGAGGCAAGATCCGGCAAGCGGGATGCATCCGGTGCGCTTACTTTGAAATACTTTTTCAAAACATTCGTTTCAGAGGGATTGTATTTTTTGTTGTTAGGAGCGCATTTGCATCGGTGATGGTGCGCTTAATAAATTGGGGTATTTGATTGTGTTTTGTTCTTTCTTTTTTTTATGGTGTTTGCTCTGTTTTTCGTCAAGGGTTGGTTTGTTTGTGTAGCAGATGGGAAGCAGATGGTAATCGAATTATTCCTGTTCATCGAACAGACAAGATTTGCATAGGGTCGTTTATAATTTAAGGGTGGAAAGAAGGCAATGGATCCTTTTATCGGGGCCTATAAAAAAGAATAAGTGTAAAGCACAAGTGTAAAATTTAATCTAGATGAAGAAAACAAAAGCACAACTTAACGCTTTTTCCTCCAATCAATAAGTTGTCTTCTTTAGAAAGAGTCGCCTAAATTTATGCAATTCGCTAAACGCAAAAGGGTGTAGTGATGTAGCTGCTATAATTCTAGGCGTTTTGTTTGTTACAGTAAATAAAAGTGTCTCATTCACATTGTTTTGCAATTAATTCAAAAATAGTTCATCAATTGTAAATAATTATTTTAAAAAAATGGTCCTCCTTCCGTCTTTCGGTACAAACAAATAAAAATATCAAAACCCCTGATTAACGTTCATTCCCGAGCTCAATCATGTCATTCGTTTATACGAACGGAACGCACCGAGAGTACCATCCCACCACCCGTAAAAAGATCACTGAGTCAATGAAAAAAAAAGAACCCTGCATGTTTCAATTGGCCTCTCAAATTCCGGCCCCCGGAATTGATTGTACGGGTTGGAGCGGCAGTGAAGTAGCGTTTCGGCTGAATTGGGCTGACAAAATCGGAAATGTCTTTCATCAAATTGGATACAAATTTAATTTCAAGTGTGCTTAAAGCTCATCCATTCCATTTCCGGCTGTCCCCGGGATTGACCGGTTCGCTGCCGGGCTGCTGCTCTTTTATTTGCCAAATCCCCGTCATCGATGGGAGGTGTGTGTGCCCGGGTCCGCCTCTCGATATCTACCGTCATGAATAAGAAATCGATACCCGTGGTACCCTTTTTCCGTTTCCCGGTTCGATTGGTTTTCCACAGTCATCGGTTGGACAAACACTAAAGCAAACACAGACACACAAGCGAAAATGGGGGTACAGTATTTGGGGCCATCAGAGTGACATCAAATCGGGTCACACAAACGTCTCTAACACTCCTTCCGCCACCCCGAACGAGTTGAACCCTCATCAAAATGAAGGTGTTGGTCAGGGGAAGGGAAAATGGAAATGTGTCCTTTCTGCCTTTCTGACTGATCCGT
Source organism: Anopheles christyi (assembly GCA_000349165.1). Classification (NCBI taxonomy): domain Eukaryota; kingdom Metazoa; phylum Arthropoda; class Insecta; order Diptera; family Culicidae; genus Anopheles; species Anopheles christyi. Next base: position 6,154 of record KB685425.1, read on the forward strand.
TTCGGTTTACCCGTATCCGGTCGTTTACCAGCCAATCCGTAGGTGGGGGAGGGGGGTTGTGGGGATGGTAAGAAATGAGACCAACAAAAAAAGTGATTCATGAATGGGAGCGTCCGTTGCTGTCTTTTTTTTCTTCACGTCACCATCATCGCCCTCTCATTGGCCATTTCCATTCTGCCGTATGCTTTCCGTACGGGGTTTTGCTTGCTTCCAGCGACGAGGTCCAACTACCCCTCTCACAGTAGACGAAGCTGGTTCCCTGCTTTATCTGTTCTTTTTATCATTCGTGTAAGATTTAGTGAGCGGTGAAGATTTGGAAGCACTAAGCGGGAGAAATACGGGGACAGTCGTTGAAGGTGGAGGTGGCAGATAAAAGTCAAACAATAAAACGCCAATTACCTATAAATTATTTTTAATACGATTCCACCGGGACCAGAGCAATAAAATGTAAGAATAATGAACCCCTTTCGCTACAGCTCTCAGGCAGCTCAGGGCAGCCTTGATTCCTTTTCGGGGAGAAAAACAATGAAAATTCCATTGTTACATGAGATAGTGGACGACTGAAGGTGAAATTTTCTGAAGCTGAAACCGACCGTGGCGGGGTAAAGGACAGGGAGGATATTAGTTTTGGTAGTTTAAAAGTCAGCCCTTCGTTTTGTGGCACAGGCTTTTCTGTGTTTCGGTTTCGATTGCGAGGACGGAAAACTGCTATGCTCCACGCAACACGAGAAAAGGTAAATAAATGTAGGGCGAGTATACGATAAATTATCTAACGGTGCGAAGTAAAGGGAGAGTTTAAAGCAGATATCACTTCTAATATGCACATTTCGGACGGTTCGTTCAACGTAACCTCTTTTGAAAGGATAAAATAAAGATACCACTTTAGAAAACGGATGGACGGACGGACGCACACTGGATACAGTTGAATGCGAATATTCAGAAAACATGGCATTCAGCATCATCAACGTACCGGAAGGACACACACACACACACACACACAAACTGGGAGATTGTAAACGTTTATCGCTTTGTAAATGTGTTTGTATGCGTCCGAATAAAACCCCTCCACTGCTTGTACTGATTTCCAGCTACACGAGGTTAAACACTATGGATGGTTGAAAAATGTGTACCCTTTCCTCTGCGTTATCGTTAGTGGCCTAGTTGATTTATCGCTTCAAACCGTGTTTGGACATTGTGTAGAGCCGATACTCGTGACAAAAATTGAAAGGAGAGGAGCTTTGGAAGATTGACCTAAAATGTGGCTCATGGTTGGTTCGTATGGTGATGATGGCAATTTACATCAAGGATAACGAGCTAACACGACACGCAGATAAAATGGCCGTGTGGGGAAGAGAAAACAAGTCGTTTAACCTTTGTTTAGGCATTGATTATTGATTGCTCCGGGAAACGATAGGATTTTCCATAGATTCAGCATTTAAGCTTACAGCGCATTTCGTCGAATGGAACATCGAACGCAGAAATTACATTCCGAATAGATACTGCACGGACCGCATTGTATAGTAGCGTTCCCGGTCTCTATTAGTGATGGGATGGACGGCTATGCGAAAAACGAATGTTAAGTTCGTCAAATAACTTTCGCCAAATACACATGAATAAAATACGTGCTTTTTTGGTTCTTACTAAGAGATTTATGCCGTATAAGCTAGGATAGGCATGTTACAAAAGAGCACCTCCAACGAACCCAATCTGCTGACGATGGTTCTAAGGTAAATTGTGCTTAAGAAGTGTAAATCACATGAAATATGTGAGTCTAAACTATATTTAAAATATATATGATAAATTTAATTCTTTTGACTCAAAGTTGGTATAGATAAGCTACTCACTTATTTTACATAAAATAAAAAAAACTGTAATATTTCGAATACCATCATATTGCATAACTTTAGGCGCACTAGAAAGACGAGCTGTACTGAACGGACGCTTGAACGGGGATTCATATTAATTCGTAAAATTCTAATTTACACGCTCCATGATGAAGCAAAATTCCGACAAGGAGATGAACCTACTATTATAAATTAAATTTTTGACTACAACTACAAAAAAACATACTCGCAAACAACGTATAAGACACAGCGCTAAGACAAAAGATGTGTGATGAAAGGAAAAGTCCATAAAGCATCTCTAGTCTGCAAGAAATGAAATTATGCTCATGTCTGCGCAAAGCAAATTGTAATGAAGTTTACGTGAAATGAATCAATTGCAAGAAAAACAGTCGCTGTCCTGAACTGACTTGGCAGGAAGAAACCTCCCTGCCATATTGTCTGCTGCTGTTCTTTTCGATGCTGGAGTGTTTTTTTTACTTCCTTTATTCCTCTCTCCCTGCCTTTCTCTATTTCTCTCTCTCTCTCTCTCTTTTTTTCTATCTCTTGTTTCCCTCTATCATTAACAACCCTACTTAAGCAATGTGTAAGTTTTCTTGAGTGCAAATTTGACTGCGGCAAAACATTAATTTTTCATAATTAGCCATTGCTCTTAAACTCTTCTGCTACTCTTACCATTCGGGCCTTTGGCACCCTCGCTGAGCAATGCGATTGAGACACCGTTGGAGTGGTAGCACAAGGTAAGAAAAGATACATTTTCTTTAATTAGTTACCCGAGAGTGCTTTTTGAAGCAACGCACGGTGTGAGGTCGGCTCATGTTGGTGAAAGCATTTAATTTTTTCCTCCTGCTCGCGCTGCCACCATGGTATTTTTCTTAACTGCGAAAAGGGATACAGGCTGGCATAGGATGGGTGCAAAGTTGAGCGGTATAATGCAGCAAATCCAGGAAGTAATTGAATTGAGCCTATCCGTGTTTGCAAACGGGGAGCTCAAAAGAGTTGTCTGGCAAATGTTGGTCAACAAGAGCGCATAGGTACTTAGGGAAATGAAAGTTAAACTTTGCTGCAGCCAACGAGAGGGAAGAATTATGGCGCATATGCTGCACAAAAACTTCAAATTCAAATGTTCCTCCCATTTTCCCAACAAAAACTTTAACGAATTCAATCATATCTTTGTGTTTGTGTGTGTTTGTTTTTGCTGTAAAATATTATTGCAAGTGATATGCAAATAGGGTTTATTTGTTACAGAAAACCAACCATTCTAGATGAACTTAGCAGATACCATAAATCACAATGTATCTGTGTATGGGGGAGGAGAGTAAAGACATTTTCTCTTTGCCTAGCAAATTATTGCCACCAGCTCGTTCTCGGGGCTGAAAGAAGACGAAGACATTTACCGTGTGCATGAATTGCACAGATTCCGGCAATTACATTAAAGAAAAACTTAACCGAGAATGGTTGAGAATGAAGAAAAACGATCATGCTGAAAGGCGAACAAAATGGAAATTAATGGCAAAAGGCTGCAGTTGCAGTAGAGCTTTCAGTTTTATTTTAATTCTCATCAAATGCTGAGATTATCCGATTAGCTATTGTTAAATGATAAAAATATTGTACGGAAATTATGTGTGCATTCGCAGTGAATGGAAAAGTTTTTTAATTCCACTTTTTTTTTTCTATACAAATGATGGCAACACTTGGTGATCAAGTGTCATTATCATGGCTTTGGTGAGTTTGCCCACAAACGTACAACAATGCACTAATGATGTCGATGTCGACTAAATCGACAACCACGGTCAGTCGAATGTACCGGTTAATTATCATCGTCATAATACTCGTTAAAGTAATCATCAATTATGATAATTAGGACCTCCGGTCGGTGAGTGCAAATGTTCGTGTCTTGTTTGGAAACCATTTTTACGGTTGTGCCGAGTGTGGAAAGTAAATAAAAGGCCATGCCAAAAAAGGGGATAGACGAGGTGATGCATGCACTGTAAAGCGTCAGTATTAGAGGCGGCCATCAGGCTTTTTTTTTTGGGCTGTTGAAGTTGCATAAATGATGTGGTTTTGCACCAGAACCAATGGGAAGCTTTCGGGTCACCGGTGACACACTGGTGACGGTTCATGCGGAATAGATTACATGCCATTTGAGTTCCGCTCCTGCGTGTCTGCCCTCAGTTCGGGCTGGTTTCCGAATAGTTTAACCACAGTGAAGGATATTAAATTTGCATTTTAAATCTACTCTACCCCGCACTGCAGCGAGGTCCCCTTCCCGGATGGATTATCTTTTTGCAGCAATGGCTAATGCTGCCTGTAGAATGTGTGGAAAGGGAACGAGCAATTGAATAGAAAATGTATTTCCATTTCATAACGTTTGTATGTTTAAGGAGCGACGAAAGGGTTGAAAATCACATTTTAATTTGAATTTTATGCCAACGCTCAAGCGGAATTATGGAGTACGAATTACGCGCGATCCAGAATTGGTTTGGTGTTTGTTGAAATTTCTAATCAAACTGTCTGTCTGATGCATTTCATTGTGAAACTCGAAATTAAAATCTGCACCAGGCAGCTTCCGGCAAATGTGTTCGGGAAAACTAATAACCAAACCCTCACATGCTGACGGAAAGGGCCCATTTTCACTCATCCACCTATCCAATAAACCACACATGTGTGTGCGTGCGTGTGTTTATCTTCACGTGGCGTGTCTTTTCCGCAAAAGTAACTCGACTCTTCCACCCCTCCAAGTCGGTTTTTCGAGCAGCACGACTGCCCGAAATCTCATCATTCATCGTGGTGACAAAGCCGCCGGGAGATCCTTTCCAGCCCATCCAGCCGACTCTGCTCCGTTCCGCGGCCCACCGAGGTCGATGAGGGTAGGTGAAATGTATTTGAATAATTTATAATTGCTCCCGCAGGTCCCTCGGTTGCGTTCCTTGGTCGTCCTTAAAACAGACGCTTAAGTAGATGTTAATATTATGCTTATGAACCACCACTACCACTACCATCGCCATTGCCACGAGGCTGCGTGTGATTTAGTAAGCTCACATGCCACGGAGACACGCAGTAGAGAGAAAAAGAAAGGGCGAGGGAGTGTGAGGGAGGGCAGGCAACGCGTTCTCCATTAGATGGCGGTGGGGAAGCTAATTTTGGTGCTTGATGGATTGGGCCCATCGCAGGCGACAGAACCCGGCAACCGCGGCAACTGCGGAACGATGAGCGTTGTTCGTCATTATTGCTACTATTATGATGGCTACGATTTGGCGGAGGAAGGTTTCGGTTCGTTTGGTTCGCCCATGCCGGCAGTACGTTCGAAAGGCATTCGTTCGCGAACCGCGGGATGTAGGGATATCGATGATTACCATGAATAAATAATATAGCGCGCCACGGCATTTGCGAAAAGTCCTGCTTAAGTAGTCGTGCTGTTCTTGTGAGGCGGCGAGGACAGAACGCACGCGAATGATAAGTAATTTTCGGTGGAAACGGACCGTTTCATGTAGATTTCGGTGCTACGTACGGAATGCGTGAACGATGCCGATCTGTCTAGAGCAAATATTGAACCTAGAATTTTGAGTTGCGATGGTACGGGCAGCTTTCAAGTTGATGAGCGTGACTACGCTACAAGAATGAAGCTAATAGGGTGTATCTTATCGCGGTTGATAATGTGAATGATTGGTTATTTGGGAACGATGTTATTTCCTTGGTCGCGATCGAAGAATTGGTTTAAGGCAATGAATGCGGTAATGTATTTTAATTTTTATAAAAATCAACCATAAAAGAAGGAACTTTATCCACATTTCGTAATAATATCATTTGTGTAATATCAGAAACATGTTATTATTAGATAAATAAGGACCACGAAAAGAAGTGACGAAGAAAACAAAATAAAAACAAGAAAATAAGTGAAAAAAGGGCAAGAAGATAGGAAATAAGATGAATGAATATAAGAAATAAGAGAGGCAAATAAAAAAAAACGAAACGAAAAAGTTGAAACAACGAAACACACTTGACAGAACGATACAAACAAGTATATTGTTTGTTTCAAATCATTAACAATTGCATTTTTGTAAAGTTATTGATTAATTTTCATTATTGTATAATATCAAAAGCATAAATTTAACATGTGAAATATAAAATGGTACCCAACCACGAAATTTAACAACGGCTACTGTAGAACCTTTTCTCCCTAGTGACATGATTTAATACGGTTCGCGCAAGAGGAAACATTCGTTCTTGGAAAATGAAAACCCCTCGAATAAAAGGTCGACAGTCGATGAAAGGAATCATAAATAACCGTCAAATGGCGATTAGGAGAAATTAAAATCAACTGCTTAACACAACCGGTACGATGAATGGAGGTTGAGCACTTTCGTTAATTGGTATCCCTTTTTTCGCAATCGACCGAAATGTATCCTAAATTTGCGTTCAATGGAATGTTGCCAAGCCATCAAGTGATCCATTTAACGTGGTGTTTCAGAGGTTCCGTTTAGAGGTCGATTGTTGTTGTGAGCATTGTATTGAGCGGCGTTTGAAAATAAAATAGAGATTGATCGGTTCGAAACGAGCTATGTGTTGTTTCCACAATGGAATTTAAACATACAATTCGGGCGAGTAATTCAAGCCGTCAAGCGGTCGTAGCCCAACGAAAGTTGCTTTTGTAGGACCATTTTTTACATGTTCTGCAGTCGTTTTGCTATAGACACTCTCGTGAAGATAGACGAGATAGTCTGGCGGTTTTAATTACTGCATTTTGTCTCTGCTACCTTCAGTTTTCAATGTCTCCAATTCAAGTCTTTCCGTTGCGTTGTGCTCAGATACCACCTCAGATCCAAAGCTAGGATGAAGAGGAAAGCGTAGGACATTGCAGAAAGTTTAACATTCGAAAGAAAACCACAGACACACATCCGGTGCAGCTACACATATTCGACGAACGATACGCTCACCGCTCCATGTCTACCGAACTTCACTTCAAGCCCATCGTCTGACCGACGAACAACACTCTGCAGACAACAGTTCCGTGAATCACGAAACCACCACCACGGGTTGGGTTGGGATTTATTTACGATTACACTTCCCCCGTCCCAATTGGGTGGGTGTGGAGGAGGTGGTGGGGAGTAATTTTGTCCTTTTGTGACGCTGATCGTGGTTGGTACCTTTGCTGGTAGTGAAGGAAGAAAGTGAAAGTTCTGAATGGGATGGATTTGCATTTCGGCTGTACTAGAACTCGAACTGTCCTTCAGCTGTTATTTGGGGATTAACATAAATGTGCCCCCTCGTGGATGGGTGGATGGATGCTCACTGCAGACGACAGCTATCCCGGTATGTATCGTGTTGGATCGTGAAGTGGTTTGTTGTGGTGCTGTGCAACACTATGTGTCTGTGATCACAAATGGTTAAGGAACGCGGTACGCAGGGCTTCTGTAGAGACGTTTACCGAAATCCCAAAATTTAAAATGGTGCATGTTTTTTTTGCAGGAAGAACGGCCATGTTAGTCCGTATTGCTGAAAAATGGTGCAAGTGAGCTAAAGCACAAATTAAAATGATGGTTAACAAGGTACACTCAAAATTGCCCTTTATGGTTGCAATCCAAAAACTAGCTTTGTAAAGCAATGATTTTGTTTATGATTACATGATTTTCTTATAAATTATTAGCCAACAATACGCTCTATTTTACAAATGAACTCTTAAAACTTACGAACGATTGTAGAATTGCTCCTAAAATTATGCAATTTTCGATTAATGCTTAGCTAAGCGCCTGAAAGTATGTAAACTGGTAATTTATTTTATAAGAAAGCTTTGTCTGTTTATTGTCCGTAAGCTACTGTCAATTTGTTAAGTTAAAACCAACAAATGAAGATGGAAAACAAGCAACAAATAAACAATGTAAGCCCACCAGTAACAAAGCCCGTTACAGCATAGCGTCAGCAAAATAGGGTAATGTGACTTATAGCGTGTTATTGTTATAATAATGTTGTGGTTGTTTTCTGTGTACATGTAAAACAAATTACTTTCTTAACCCTGTCATCTCCCTTACGAAGCAAACAAATGCAGAACTAATAACCCTCGAGTAATTATTTTCAAATTCACCGCAACCTTGTTTGAGATTGTGCACGAAAACTTGACTTGATTATTTCTCAGCTTCACTTTGCTGCACAAGCTTAGGGGAGCCCATTCAGAGGCAACATTAATTTGTAATGTTTTCATCAAAAACAATACCCACTTTGCATACTTGGTGTTGGTGTTTTCCAAACCGTCAAACCAAACCGGTAAGCACCGGTACCGTTGAGGTTTTGTCTATTTGTCCCTCTTGTGGTGCTAGCAAATTTTTCCCAGCTCATGGTACAAAAATTGAAAAACGGAAAATGAGTGAAATGTAGAAAAAAAATACACAAAAACAACATACAAACACAGTCCACCAACCGTTGACTACCCTTCGAAAAGCGTGTCAGGAGTGTGTGTGAGTGCAAGCGCGAGATGCTTGAGCTTTCGAGTAATGGAAAAACTTTTCCGATTCACAGCATTACGCTCTCTTCTCCCGGAGGGGTTTTCAAATGAGGGAAGGCGGTTGTGCCTCTACTAATGCACTTGTTTTGTGCCAGTTACTTACACCATATCCGGGCACCGATCCACGCCGCAATGCTGGTTTTGTGTATAATTTTACTTCTTTTCAGCTATGTTTGCTTCTTCTTGTGGCAGTTTGTTTAATGTTTTTTTTTTTGTTAAATTTTAGTGTAAAACTAAGATTCTTTACCGAGTTTTACGGTTGCGTGATGTGTGTGTGTGTTTTAATCTATCTCCCTCTGTTTGCGGTGTAAAAGTTTTGTGTATTTGCCGGTGGAATCGAAGGTAACGTTTGCTGAAGCTACCAATCTGGCTGCTTTTGTGGGAGCTACCACACTTCATAAGTGGTTTCT
>KB685436.1:0-15484 GCA_000349165.1 Anopheles christyi
TTTTTTTTTTTTTGTTCATCAGTCTACCAGAAGACGGGTTCGATTAGATCGTTTACGTTTTTTTTGTGTGTTGCCCCCACTCGTTCGTCCTACCCCCTTTTATGCAGTGCGCAAACCCTTGCGCCCTTTTGCGAACCCTTATGCACTCTTTAGCTAGCGCACCCGGTTTCCGTCTGGCGCAAAGGCCTGCCTGGCAATCTGCTAGCGCAGCTCTCAACAAAGCACCGGGGAAACCCCTTTTTACCAGTGTGAGAACAACAACAACAACAACTATCAAGGGAAACAGATTGTGCTCGGCGAATGGGCGAACAGGGGAAAGGGGGATGGCAAAACAAAAAAACGTTCGTACACTTTCCGAACGTTGCGATATGGTTTCATTCGCGCAAATCATGCAATTTGGCACCCGTTTTGTTGTGGCGCCCTTCTCGTATCACCTCACCGAGGAATGGTAACACATTTTCAAACGGTTTTCCAAAATTGAGTTTATTGAAACTTACGATTACGAAAAGTAAAAAGTTATAGAAAACGGATAAAGAAAACCCTCGAACGATTTTATCTTTCGCACACTCACACACCATTTTTGTAATTAATGTAAACCCGAATGAGATTGTACTTATTTCGTACCGGTTTTTTATTTCACTCCCTTTACCCACATGCACCCCTTTTCCATCCTCGTTCGATCAGCAACAGCCTGGCGAGGTGGTTTGTGGAAAGGGGTGGTGGCATCATAGAACATAATATCGAAATACAGAAGGTTTAAAAAAGGTTTTAAATTCGGTCCTTGCCTTGGCTGCATCGTGACCGGCGCGTTTGTTGCACGCGCAGCTTCCCTTTGCGTAACGCGCGTCAGATGGGAACAGGAAGCTTTGGCGTGAAGCGTGAAGTGCATGAACATGCGCGTGAATGCGCGACACACACATACGCAAGGACGGGTGTTGCAGCTGCAAGAATTGGACGAGTGGTGACTGACGGCCTGATTCATGGCTCCTGATTCCTGGCGGATTTAGTTACATATTTAAAAAAACGCGTCTATATTTTCATTTCGAATAGCTCTCTCCACAAGTAAGACGGAAATACAACGATTTGTAAAATATATTTTAAATAGGTGTTTCTTGTTCACTTTCTATTGGTAGAATTGATTCCAGTAAAAGGCTTTTGGAATGACAGAAAAAAATTGGAATGACAGAAAAAAATATTTAATCGTACGATCAAACTCAATTTTTCTGTATTCCGTCGTACGACCAAACCTGTCATTCGATTTTATCTGTCAAATATCATAGAAAAATTTGAATGATCGTATTAAATCGTACAAGACAGAATGAACGAAGCTACAAACTCTAGCACAAGATTCAATGTGGCATGCAACTGCACAATAACGAGACCAATAGTTTCCACCCGAAAAGGACGCTATCGATCTTTGCGAGTAGGTAGCACAGAGGGGGCGCACAAGGAACTAAGGGTACGTGTTATGATTTGGAATTAACATGCAAAAACCAAAAAAAAAATATCACAAACGAGCAATACATTTTATATCTTATATCTTCATCATTAATGCTTAATTTAAAAAAAGGAATACATTTTTCTTTTCAGTTTTTTGTTTATTTTTATTCGCGTTATCTCATTGCATAATCGTTTCTTTCTATTATTATCATTCTTTTGCTTTTTCTTCGGTGTTGCTTAGTTGAAAATTTCTTCCCCCCATCCCTCTGTTGCTCACCACAATACGTTCGCTCTTTCAGTGCATTTTGTCTTTGTAAGGAAAAGCTTGGGGAAAAATGGCAAACGCGCTCTGGTTTTTCATTTCCTTTCTTTTGTTTTTATACACAATAGATTGCAAATACTTAGCACACATACACATAATCGATTTGCTGCGTTCACTATTGCAACAGTAGATGCATACAGCAGACACGCAGAGTGGCCTGGGGGGGGGTGCAACATGGTACCCATGTTAATAACATCCACGGATGTTACTACTGTGAGCTAAGCAGAAGTTTCTACTACCACTACTACTAGAGAGCACAAGGAGGTTCTTGGCGATGTTCCTTCATCTGTATGCTGGGCGCGTTGGGTTGCCATTCTACTTGATGGGTGACTTTTTACTTGATTGCAGTTGGCGCGACTGTACAGTGTGATTTGCAATTTTGTCCCGAATTGCGTGCACCACGCACACGCCATCTCGCTGGCGCGCCATGCCGGAGCTTAGCATGTATCATAATCATTTCGGTTAACGTGATTTTGCACGTGTTTTGCTAGTTGCAGCATGTTTAGATGATTCGATTATTGTGGTTCACATATTACTATTTCTGTTGCTACGGCGTAAGCGCATATTGTTCCGCGCGCATTCTCTTGCTCACAATCGTCGACAAATACGCTAAAGAAATATCATACTGGTATTTGCTGTTGTTGCGTTGTCGATGCCTTAACTCATTATTGACTATTACACACAAATAGAGGTATTTTTTTGTAGTTCTAGAGTATCTGTCTCGTTTGGCGCACCTTTTTCCGTTTGCTTCGTTTGCCTTTATTTTTGATAATTATGCTTTGCGTTTTGCTTTCAATAAAGATTATATGTCATTCATGAAAAATAATGCAAGCACAGCTATAGCACATAATAAACCGACTTGCGAATATTTTGCGGTAGATTTGTCCAATTACTCAAAACAATGCAATTCAAAAGAATCGAGTTAGCTTATGTGTTTGTGTTAGGTTATTCATTTCTTTCCTTTGACTGTTTGCTCCTGTGTTCTGTTCCGGTGTTAAAGGATGCATTCAACGTAATAAAAAAAACACGAAACTGAACTTTTACATCCCCTTCTAGTCGTTCCATTCCTTCGCAAAAGCGGTTCTACTGTGTATGGGGCCGGGGCATGTGTCATCCAACCGGATCGGTTTCTAAAAACACTCTACACGTGAATGGAAGGCACAGAGGCACTTGCGTCTGTATCGTCATGTGTGAGCTTTAAAAATGTTGTGCGCTTCCGGTTCCGGGTGACTTACACGGCTCCACAGAAGCCAAAAACGTATGCATTTTTTGTGTATATATGTATGTGTATGTGTGTGTGTCTATTCCTCCTAACAAAACAAAACTCAAACAAAATAACGAAGAGTTACGGGAACACACTGGCTACGCTGCGGGAAGCGCGATACTTAAATTGTCTTGGTCCAGCATCTGCCTCTCTCTCTGTCTCTCTCTTATTAATAATATATGCTGCTGCGTGGTTCATTGTTCTAATTTATGCCATGGCCAATGTTTCGTGATGGTTTGTTCTCTGCTACTACATTTCTGTCAGAGCTATGATGACTTAGGGAATGAGAAGCATGATAATGAATTAACTTAACTTTTTTAACCAGACGTACGATTCTCTTCGGGCTTCTTTTCTCCAGTGTTAACTATCTCTAGATTCACATTTTATTTTACGCCTATCGATAAAATTAATGAGTAATAGTTGGTTTTGTTTTTTTGTTGTTGTTATTAATGAATGCGTGTGTGTTTTTGTATGAGTGTTTGTGCTGATTTAAATGTACGCGCCTGCTTTAGGCGCTGGCATTAGAGAATTAGATTCTGAATTTCTACGGATTGTCGCAGGTAAACACAAATGCTGAGAGGCGTGATTCTACCGAAGAATGGATCACACTGTACAAAAAAAAAACTACCCACACAAAAACATGTGTACTATCTTTTAACGATCACGAATATCTTGAATCAGCAATCGATCGAACGGGAACAGTGAGCCATTCTGTACTACGGAGGATTACGCGCTCGACGCGAAATGCTTTTTAATGAGTGCGTGTCTATTGCAGCAGCCATGGAAGCATCATAGTTTGAAACAAAATATATGACCACACCACAATATTACAATTTAACGACACATAAATGTCATCTCTCACATCAACAGTGGGAGCTTATAATGCACCAGAAAGAGTTTGCTAGTGTATGTTATCATATCAGACTAGATTTATATAGCCGCAAAAGCTACATTTGCTTGCTTGTTTGATGCGAAATGTGTCCCAATATTTTTTTGTTTACCCCGCCCCTCCCCCTTACGAATAGGTTGATACTAATTTTCTATTTGTTGAATGTTCTACATACCGATTGCAATATCAATTCAGCGCGGTCTACTCTGCTATGCTACTTATGGCGAATCGCTGTGCAGGCAAAAGCGACACTCGGAAAAGAAACACACTATCGATGATGGCACGTATTCATATGCATGAGCGCATTCGCTAGCGCGTTGTAGCTAAAGAGTTGCTCGACTGTTCCCATTCAACACACTTCGGTTTGCTGCTAATGGGGCGGCCTGAGTTGAAATTGAGGTGGTACAATCGTTTACCTAGCGGAGGGTAGTTGGCAAACAAACCGAAACCAAAATGCATGCTTATCGTCTTATAGTCTCCTGATTCTCTGTTTAATTATGTGTGTTTACCTCTCTTCATACATCAGCTTTGTAGAACGGTCGGTTGGTTCCTTGTATCGCGTGGTATCAGTGTATTCGGTATATAAAAAGAGTTAATCCTAATTGTCATTCTGCACATAAAATGTTCCAAAAAAGAAGAAGTCACAAAACTTTCTTCGTTATGTTAGGTTTTTCGGTTTTATCTTTCCTTTAGTGCTGTTAATCTTCTAAGTTTCGGTGTTTATCAGTTGTGCTGTCATCGTCCACGCTTTTACTTCTTCTATGGCTCTTCCTCGTCTGCCTTTTCTAACACGCTTACTCGCAAATTCTACACACGCTTACTTAACTTACTGGAACTTTCTTGTTTGTCAAACGTTTGAGATAATAAGACTTCAATCTCTGATCTGCTTGTCCTACTCTTCCTATCCTAACATCTTGTGCAATCGCGCCTCGTTCATTAGCAAACCTTTTCTTTCAAAGGAATGCAGATAAAAGGACAACCGTTACCACCCTTCGCAACCGTTACTGAACTTCACTCAGTATCTTCTCTGCGCTCATTATCCGACTTACGATACGTATATTGTATTTTGTTTTGTTTCTGCGTAGTGGTTGTGTAATATATATTGTTCAATATTGTTCGAATATTAATTACTACTTCGAGTCGGTCTTACCCTTCTATCAACAATCGTTCACGATGCCTAGCGATATTTTATACAGATCAGCAAAATTTACAATAGCCCTATGCAAGAACTCATATTGTGCCTGGAACGAGAAGGTAAAACAGATTATAGTGAAAACTTTGCCAGCATTTCGAACGTTTTCAAACAAATTACTTACATATGTCTGTATCATTAAACTACGTTGTGCTCGAAGTTTTCGCACCACGGTGCAAATATCGACGCGTTTCTCCGTCTTCAGCTGCATCACTAATATACACATGGCAACGAAAAGAGAACTTTTGTCCGTTCCAAGACTGCAAAAATAGAAATAAAATGAGGTGGATTAGAATCAATTAACGATAATAAGAGATATCGAGGCGACAAACAGTTCACTTACCTGCAGTGAACGGCAATCGTAAAGATGTCCTGCTGCTGAGAGCTATGCTTCTGCGCCTGGTTCACGATCTCGATCATACCGCGTGTTACCTCTGGTACCTCACCCTCCACCGTGGGCCATCCATTGTACTGGAATTGTGTCACGTGTATCGTGTCGTTTGTTTTACAGTTGGTGACGGTAAATTCGCGCTTCGTGTAGTATGGACCACTTTCGCTCTGAATGTACGACACCAACAAGTTTTCGTACTTCATCTCCTCATCGGCCCAGTACCGGGGACACTTGTTTGGACCGTCGCCGATCTGTAGATAAAAGTATTCCAACCCCCGTTAGCCTCAAAACGCATTCAAAAAACAAACGCCATACGAAAACCATTACCTCTGAGAACATGACAATCGTTTTGATGCGTTGCTCAAATATCATGCGCCAAAAGTCGAAAATGGTTTCCTCCATCGGATCCTGCGTAATGACGAAGTTGTTTTCGTCATCATAACCATCGATAAACGACGCATTAATGTAGGTGCAATTGTCCCGTCCCGGGATGGGTGCAAGTATGACACGATTCTTATCGTACGGAATGCACGCTTCGGAGCGATTTTTCGACTTGTTCTCCTCGCTCGAGCCCATCGTAGTGGTTTTCCGCGTGTCCTCTTGGAACGCCTTCAGACGCTACAAATAAAAACACATCAATCAATAATTAATACAGCGGATAAAGGAAATAATTCTTTCCACTTGATGAGATTCTTCCTACCTGGAATTGTAGCTCAAGTCGAGATATTTCTACATTTTCCGACGACGGCTGCTTCAGAGCTTCGATGGTACTTGCCAGACACTTTTGATCGATCTCGGTATCGCCAAAGTACGCCAACTCGGCCAGTGCACGATACAAAAAGATGTATTGTTTCTAAAACCAAAGCAAATTGTTAAATCCTTTAGTTGTGTTCTTTAGCTCCATCAATTCAAGCACACTTACCAAAGATTGGACGAGGAAGTTTCTTTGATATCGCATATCACAAATAGTGTTAAAAATAAACACCTGACCCTCCTCCTGCAGCTGCTGCATGAGCGTGTCCAGTGCTACGAACGTACCAGTGCGACCAACGCCCGCACTGCAATGCACCAAAATTGGGCCACGCTGCAGCGAGTATTCGGAATTGATTCGGTTGATGAACTTCGTTATGCCTTGTGGATGTTCCGGAGCCATAAAATCCTTCCATGCCAAATAGTGGTACTGACTGATCTCACGAGACGTTTCCTCACCCGAACTGGCGGACCGTTTCGTAACCTTCATGAACAGAAAAACCCATTGTTAATAGAATTCTATGATCGACAAAGATGAGAAATCAACAAAAATTCCATTACCTTCAACGTGCGAATGATGTAATCAGCGTAGTATGTAAGCGACTGGAAAGTTATCAGCAGCTCACCGTACTGGATGGAATCGTTGGTGCTCTCCGGCCAATACTTTGCACACTTGGTCTTGTTATATTCTTCAAGATTCGTCAGCATTACGATAATCTCCAGGTGCTGCTCCCAGATCATGCGCCAAAAGTCGTTAATGGTGGCATCCATCGGACCCTGGGCACAGATAAACTTCTTGCGCTCCTTGTATCCGATCACGAAGTTCGCATTGATGTAGTCTGATCCGGCCAATCCATTCAACGGCATTAGTTTCACGCGTGTCTGATCATACGACTTAATGTCCGGGTACCGGTTTTTGGGCATATTTTCCTTCATATCCGAGTTCTTCGTCGTCCGATCGGCAAACTTGTCGGGCAGCAGCTCGAATTCGTGCTGGAACCCGTAATCCGAGTCTTTATGCTTTTCATTGTACGCCTTCGGTAGGTCATCTTTCGAGATCGGCGGCAGAACTGGCGGCTTAGCACTGCTGGAACCGAGCAAATGACGATGATGAACATTAACACCACGGCCACCATTGCAGAGGGCTCGTCTGTAGAGAGGGGAGACAGGAAGGGAGCAAAAATAGTCCCGGGGCAACAAAAACAAACACAGGGAAATGAAATCAACGACGGGTGAGGGTCTCTCCCTGACCCGCTTTGTTAAGTGATACACCGAACGCTTACCTCAACGAGTCGCCCAAACTTATTGTTTCTCCTTCCTGTGCGATGTTGTTGCTGACGTGCTTGTGTAGAAAGCATAGAACCATCAGCACGATTACCACCACAGCAATCAATGCCAATAGCACTTGAATAACAATGTTCAATATATAGGACAAATCGTTTCCGTCCACATCTCCTTCCATCGGTGCTCCAGCATTCATTTCCTGGAAGTACTCGCTAAAAGTAGATAGGTAGTCCCGACCATCATTGCCGCTGTCGGTTTTCACTAGAAACAGGATAGGATAACGGGATGATTTTTTTTAATTAGTACATCATTCGCACTCACAACACTTTGACACGTTCTAACTTACCAACAACTTCCAAAAAACCGGTGTAATTGCTTGTTGGATCTAGTGCACCATCAAAGACCGTTTCCAGTCGGGAAAGCGATTCATAATATTTTCCCGTATCTCGTTTCTCGTGATTGGAGGACGCTTTGCGCTCGTCTTCTAGAGCTACCGCTTCGTTGCCCGTTCTACTACCTGGTGCGACTGTCACATCCTCCTCTGCCGGTAGATCATCATTTGCAGCAGGAAATTCTGTTTGAATAGTTCCCGAAATGTAAGACAATATACCACAAGAAAACAAACCATCATCACACACTAACCTGTCGTTACCGGCGGCCGTTCCGTTTCGATCTGCACACGGTGGCGCATTTGAAGACACTGTGGACACAGGCCCACCGCTGGACTATTTTTACCATCGCCCAAAAACACCTCCGTCTGGCTGCTCATACCGGCAAATACTTCGGCAAGATAGGTTCCACCGCGGGTGTTATTGATCGAATGCACGTCCGCGTAGCTCGTGATGAGAGCGTTCTCGGGCGCGGGCAGCGAACCATTGTGGTGAATGTGGATCCGCGTTAAGTATACCTTGTAACAGCAGATCGGCCCATTCCGCTCGGAAAGCCGGGGCAGAAACAATTTGAAGATCCAATCATCCTGGTCCGTCCGCAGCTTGCCCCAGCTGATTCGTCCAAGATTATCGGGCGTCGTAGCCGGCATGGTGCAGGTGGCCGATGCGACCACGCCCGGTCGTTTTGTACGCGTGTGGGCCGTAACGTTCACGGTGTAGTTTGTGTTTGGCGGAACATTGTCATACTCGGTGGAATACGCAGTGGAATACGTGTCCGGGTTGATGTTTTTGATCTTTGGTCCCCAGATATCGCTCTTTACCATACCAAACTCGGACCGATAGTTAGCTACGCCACTCAAGATGGCCTGGTAGGACATAATTTTGCCATTCGGAAATTCCGGCACTTCCCAGCGTACGCGCACGAAGTTGCGTCGCGAGATATTATGGTGCGAGCAGGTAATTTGAAGATTGCGTGGTGCTGATGCCTGTCCATCACTCGTCGTACCGTTTACCGGCTCCGACCAGTTGCCGCAGATTTTCGTCAGCTCACTACAGGCACGCACACGGAAGTTGTACGTTGTTGCCGTCGCTAAATTATCAAACATGTATGGCAGATTGCGGCTGTTTTGCGGATGGAACGCTTCCTTCTTCATGACGGAATCGTTCACACCAGCGTGCGATACGACCAGTTCGTAGTACTGGATGTAATCGGTGAGATTCGCTGGCGGTGGTGCCCAACCGATCGTGATCGTGCTGTGTGAGCTTCCTTTCACTTCGACCTCCGGCGTAAAGCTCGGATCAGTTTCGAGCGTGCGTATTGTTTCGCTGTACTCGTGGTGCTTGCTGTCACCTTGCCCATTGGATGCACCCAAACTGATCTTATAGTCCGTTCCGGGTTCGAAGCCATCCAAGACGTAGAACGAATTATTTCCTCCTATCTTTTCGCGATAGTATGTAAACGTTTGGTCGCCCGTTTTCAGGTATCGCACAATATAATTCTTGATCCGATCGTTTCCATCGTTTACCGTCCAGTTTAGATAAATTTTGTTTGCTCCGACTGCTTTCGCGTAATCGATCGTTACCTGTGGCACGTCCAAAATCAATAGGGCCATCGATTTCTTCACCTCATAGTTGGGGGCTTGCATTTGCGCCGAAGGCATGACCACGCACGAGTACGTACCGTTGTGCGCCTTTGTGAGATCGCGCAGGGTTAGAGTAGCGTTCATATGCCGCTCGTCGATCACCCGCTGTTCCGAGTTGTTGGCCAGCGCCCGGAGGCTGCTTTCGCCCGATGCATCCTCCTTCACCCAGTAGATTGTGTGCGACAGAGGAAATGCCTCGATCACACAGTACAGCTGCTGGATGCTGGTCGTCTTAGTTCTAATTTTGTCATTGCTAGTTTGGGTGATCTTTGGTAGAATTACGGTGCGCACGATATACGACACGTTGAGACCATTTTCCAGGTTGTAGCAGGTGTAGTTACCTTCGTCTGATTTAGTAAAATTGTGTATGGTCAGGGTGTAGTACAGTTTAGGAGCGTTTGTTTCCTCGGTCTCGTCTTCGGGAACGAGATACGACCATTTTCGAACTGCCTCACTGCTGTCCACGATAAGGAACGATATTCTGCAAAGTTGCAAAATTGTTTGGTAATAAGTGATCTGAGCTGCCGCTGTAGCTTTAATAGTCTGTCGCCTCCTTCGCCCACACTTACCGAGGGTTGGAAATGTTTGCGCCATTCTTTTGCCACACTATGTTCTGATTTTCGGACGTGGCACAGGACAACGTTCCGTTGCTACCGGTAATGAAGTATTCCTCTCGCACTGCAAAGGATGGGAAAATGCATTAGTCATCACGCTGGCAAGACACCGGCCCCTACTCGGGGAGGGCGTATTTTGCTCTACCTTGATTATCCTTCGCTGCAACCAGCTGACACACGACGTAGACACTTACGAGCCAGCAAAAGGGGGCTTGCTTTTTCCACATTGCTTGCCGTCTTCGGATAAGAGCGTGTGGAAAACAGCTCTTCAATGGCACTGTGATCGGCTTCGCTTGTGCTTGTGATCCACCTCCCTTGTGATTGATGCTATCTATCTGCTGCCTGCCTGCCAACACCCTAATGTGCCGCGAAAATTGCCCAGCTTCCGCGGGCGGGGACGGACGGACAACACACACAAACAAACACGCACACACGGATTTATATCTCGCCCGGTTTGCTCGTTGATTGTTCTTCCCCCGGTACGTTTTCCGCTGTTGCTTCTACTTTTTCTTGCGTGCTTACTGCTGCTGCGGCTGCTCCTCGTACAGCGCCCACGAAACACCTCTTTCTTCCTCTGGGCAGTTCGGATGCGGCTTATCACACACTTGCTGCACTGTGCCGGTGCGTGTTACGCACTTTATTCTATCGCAACTACACTGCACGCAACCATCACTCACTTTTTTATTGCTTCTGTTTCATGGTTTCAGCACTTTTCGGCAGCGTTTTGCGGACCCAAACGGGAGTGGGAAAACAAAAACCGTGTACAATGGCGACCGAAGTGAATGTGAGCAAGGTTGGTACATGTTGCACAGATTGACAGCCGACTCTTTATCAAGCGGTACGAGGCTTTGACAGTCGTTGCGCTATGTTCCCAAGTAGCTTACGAATGCTAAGCCCCTTCCAGCATTAATTAAAACAAATTTAATAAGCTGAATAAATAATGACTAATTCACGAAGAGGACTATTTATCCAGGGAATTGGCTAAGCAGTAAAAAAAAAAACATTAGTGAAGTGCAACATAGTACGGATTTTATGGATGCGCCACATTTTGCTTGCTTCCTATGCCGATGTCAGGTATCAAATTGAACTCCAAGGGTAAAATACAGGGCTTTTATGTTAAAAATAAATGAAAAAAAAATTATGTATTGCTGTTAGCGAAGTATTATTGATTAATATGTGAAAATCGTTAGTCGTTATTGTACAATTGTTCTTGAATGTATATTTCCCTTCATTTCTTTTTAAACGCACTCAGCCTTAGGCAAATTTAAAACATGTGATACTATTCTTACTTTTAACATTATTTGCAGTTTACATAAAGTAATCTTTATCATAGTGTTTATCTTACACAAAAGGAATTTCTGTGACCACTGCACACAATGCGTTACAAAAATAGAATTCAATTTTATCTACCGGAAAGAACCATAAAATCGGATAGCGAAACACTGGCTGATAACATCCAAGGGATAAAGATCGAATAGGACTGGTGGACTCTGTTTCCAAGGTATCTTTTGACCTGACCGGTTTGATTGAAAGGAACACATGTCGTTCTGTTGCGCTAGGATTTGCGTTCTCAAACAACACAAGCAAAAAACATCAAAAACATCCTTCCTTTAGGTGATATATAAATTTATCAACGCAGACAGCCATCTCTAGTGCTGATAACCGATTTTTCTTTCCACGAAATTTCTTTCACAAAATTGTGCGTTATCCATTCGCCAATCTGCAATCGACCATCTGCCCGAGATCAGACCTAACGCTTCGGCCACGGAAGAACAAGCTATCAACGCACGTTACCAGACTATCAAACAATGTTCATCATATCCAACATTTCGGAACATCGGGCACTAGGTGTTTATCACACAAACAATAAAGAAGCGTGCGATATGGTTGAAGGAACGGCTCCAGGCCCCAATAATTGTATTACTAAATCAATCGGCACAAACGCTTGTCAATTGTGTGTCGAGTGGATTACTTGCCACTTGACTGATTGACTCTCTTATCTTTGGCTCCAACAGCAGCAGCAGCATTACCACCAGCGCAATGGAGCAGAAGCCAACGCGGCACATACAAATAACAAAATCACTCCTGAACAACCTGCAAATGAGCAAGGGGAAGCGGTGGACTGTACGAGGGGCTACGTGTGGAATTTGCCGATAGCAATTTTCCATATTTTTAGTTAATAATACATTCCACTCGTGGCACGCTCAGCTAATCAGACTTTACGAGCCTACCAGCCCTGAAGCTGTTTAAAACGCGACCTACACCGCTTTCCAGACCGGCACCATCGCCAAGGTGTGCTGTTTGTACGAAACGAGATGCCATCGCTCTATTCTTAGACGAGACAATGTTTTAAAAACCCTAAGAATCATTTAATACTTGCTCCACTTGCGCTGGTTTTGTGGCTCAGTTGCACCATCATCCCACCAAGCTGGATGAAGCAAGGGACCATTGCTACCGAAGGGATGGGTGGGACGCACCGTACACAGAAGGGTTGGGAAGGCGCATATGATTTACAACACATATCCATCCGTGGATGGAAATAGGATGCACTGCTCCCGCTACTTCTAGTCCTCTACTACGCTCTGTGGCAATAATAGCAATTGATAAGTTGCTTTCAACAAAACAATCTATTCTAACGATAGGACGTTATGGATGGGCTGTGCACACCCTGAATGGGGTTGATGGAGGTGCATGAGACGAAGCACAAACCTACCTGCTGCTGCTACCTGATCAGTTATGTCAGTGCGTCAGCTCTGGTCGTGTGACGATGGCGAAAGGCACTGATAACGTCTTCATCGAGGTGGCAGCGGGAGTGCACGTTTCTCATCTACTACTACTGCTGCTACATACACACACTAACCACAAACAACTCGAGACTCCTATCATTCGCGTGCAGATCGCGCCAGGAGAACAATAACACCCGGGCACAGGCACGATACCGATGGCTTCCAGTACGCGTGATCTGTCCCCGTTGCACCCGTGTCCACTTGGAGCGATGGATAGGCGTAGATAGACCTAATCAACACTGGGCACCCAATTCACACTTATCGTCTTTGGAAACAAATTATCGGCAACCGCCTGCATATACGTGTGGCGTGTGTGTGGAGAGACGCCTAACAAATTGTGTCGTAAAAAGAGAACAAAATAATAAATAACAGAGTTATGATCCGCGTCTAGGTTTATAGCGAACCCTTTAAATTTATCGCATTAATTTGCTATCTCTTACACATTGTGCCCTGGTACTGGTAATGTTTATGGTCAGAGGTAACAAACTTCCAAAGTGTTTGGATTGCAATATTACGATCCCAGCTTGCGTGGCAATGATAGTTGGAGGGAGATCGAAATCGTTCAACCAATTTATTGCACCGCAAAACTTTACGCTTTGTTTTGTGGTGGTTATTGCAGCTGCTTCACGATTCTTACATCGATAGAGTAGCTTAATTTGTTTATGGTCTTCAATGTGCCGCATTTCCAGTGGATTCGGAGTAAGGCAAATTAAAGACGTTATTCTACGGTTTGTTGTGGCTGTGGTCCAACACCGAATAGAGTCTAACAACAAACCAAACTGGCAAATAGATAATCGCAATGGCTACTCAATGGTCCGAACGTTGTTCGTTGTTCATCCGGAGCCATCTACTCATCCGTAGCAAGGATTGCATGTAGGAAGCAAAGGTCCCATGGACGTCCATTTCGAGTCTAAAAGAAATCCTTGACAGTTCAGGACCTTAGGCGGAAAGCTTTGCTCTATTCAGTTACTATATTAGAAAAATCTTCAAGGCTTCCCCTTTGTCGTATGAACTAAATTGAAGCAACGTATCAAAGCGATCAAAACAATAGACTGCCATAACCGGTCTGTTGAAGGTTGCAAAAAAAAAACTACAGAAAGAGCCGCCTTGTACTAAGAAGCCAATAAGCGAGGCCATTATTCTTCATTAATATTATCAAAGGCACATAATACTCAACCGCGTACGTATGTGTGTGTGTGCCTGTTGTGAGGTAAAGCTTGTTGTTTGGATGGTTGTTGATGTTCGTAATTTTAATATCGTGTACATTATGCGGCGAAAAAACCTCGAATTTCTCCGTCCAATCCGCAACGGATTCGCTCATTGATACAGGGACGCTCATCGCGTATTCGATGCACGTTCAGCATTTTAGTGACACATTAAAATAAGCAAAGT
This sequence comes from Anopheles christyi, assembly GCA_000349165.1. Lineage (NCBI taxonomy): Eukaryota > Metazoa > Arthropoda > Insecta > Diptera > Culicidae > Anopheles > Anopheles christyi. The sequence goes on from KB685436.1 coordinate 14,357, forward strand.
TAAGTCAACGCGTACACTGGAGCGCTCGCCTGCGCAAAAACGCACGGATGACATGCGCATCATGGCTTAGGCTGGTTGCACTTTGTGGGGAGAGAGGATGGGAGAGGTAGTGTGTCGGGGTAGCGGTAGTAAGTGGGCTAGAGCTTCGGCATTAGCCGGTACTTACCGGCTTCGGTGAACATTTCCATTTGCATTCGATGGCGCTGCCTGATGCCCGTTGTCGTTGTTGGGGACACAGCGCCAGCGAAGAAGCGTGGGTTGGGGGGGGGGGAGTAGATTACACATGTACGTATCAGCCAGCAGCATGGTGGATATCGCGTAACGCAGTGTCTGCCATACGTAAGACGTAAGGGCAGGTAAGAGCGCCCGGTTGGATTACGGATTTTTCGGATTCCACCTGTCGTCGGTGTCTTCCTGTTAACCGAATTTTTTGTTTGCCCCTGTGACGCTTTCCTCAACATCTTGCGGCGTTATCTGGACAAATATTAATTATAAACTCGATGATAACTATGGCGGTTGAAACGCGTTTAGAAGCGACGCCCCATAGAAGGAAGGCACGGATTGCGTAGAAAATATGTAGACTCTAACACTGTTAGCCTCCCCTTCCATTTTTACCGACCGGACAACGGATCAGGCAGAGCTTATAATGCCCGATCCAAGGTGTGTATCAATTATTTTTAAACGTCACCGCCACCGAAACGGGCGTCGGCATTATCAGTTCCGGCTGCAAAGAGAAATGTTTCCAACCTCTTTTTTCGGATACACCCTTTCATGTGTTCCCGTGGGGGGTGGGTCCCCCGATCCCTACGGAAGTGTGGACGCAAACTAAACAGCTAATCCCGAGGACTAACGAAGCCAAGTGGCATTAAATGTAACGTATGTGGCAGTAACGTCACTGGAGTTCTCTCTCTTGTGCTTGCACTCAAAAACAAAAAAATCCTTGTTTGAATAATTCTTTGACGATGCTTTTATTTAACAAATTAATAAGCTTATCACATTTGATGATAATTCATGAAAATGAAAATGAGATAATTCATCATCCTAAAACAACTGTCACAATGTTTAAGCCGTGAATTTTGACCTTCTTGGCAAATGAAATCTTGCTCCCACACACAAACACACACACAC
>KB685447.1:0-14847 GCA_000349165.1 Anopheles christyi
CAATTTAATTATACTTTTTGCTCTAGCTCTTCCAGCTCGTCGTGGATTATTCGGCAACAAAATCTAATACAAAATCTCTGTGTTTCTCTCTCTCTCTCTCTCTCTCTCTCTCTCTTTCTCTTCCTTGCAGGGTATCTGCCCCGGCAACAGATTAAAAATTATTCAATCACACGACTCGGGTTGCTTCACGCTATCGCCCGCCTCATCACCATGCCCAACGATTGATTCGACCACCAATCTGAACAGTCCGATACCGAGTGAAATCTACGAAAATACGTCCCTGTGTAGCAGCACCAGCGCGGGCAGTCAGCGGCAGGGCAAACGGCGTTCCTGGCACATTATGCCCAACAAGGTAAGTAAAAGTGGCCCAAAACTCGCACCATATATCTAGTGAAAAGGAAAAGGAGTCCAATCCATTCTGTCTCGTGATAGACGCGTGGAGTTGATGGAACGTCTGGCGGTACGATTTGTCGCAGCAATTAGGGCTTTAGTGATTTACGCAGGGATTTCGTGGTTACAGTTCCTGAATCTCGGACGCGGAATCTTGACCGGTTTGGAAATTTGGGCACCCTTGTACAATATTACGCATTCTTCCTACTACAAGTTCTGGGTTTTTCATTCCAGCAGTCAGATCTGATTGGATGAATGCAAAGCCAAAGATAACAATCTTAATCCGTAGTTCGTGGTTTGAAGTTAATCTCTACCCGTCACACTGCGGATGGATAAACTGTGCGTATCCCTATACGCATTCAAACGGTTCCTTGGAGCGTTTAAAAAGGGACACAATCATGTCAACACACAGAGAGTAGGCTGTGTGGCAGGAATTTTGGAAATTAAATTGTTTTGGTGACATTTTCTCTCACATTTCAAGATTGCATTTGAATAGAAATAAGATATTTTCTAATGTAAAATGCCGTTGTACCATGATGGAAAAGAAGCTGTGTGTTGTTTATAATTTTGCGCATAAAAGTAGGGTGTAAAATGAAATTAACTTCTGCCGAAAGCATTGACTTATGCGCAATATTTTCTTGTCAATGTAAACATTGCAAACTTCTTAGCCTCACTCTAATACACCGCCATCACGTTGGCTTCCGCAAAACAGTAACGCATAATTTAAGCCACCAGTGAGTGGTTTATGCAGAAAGTTTTTGAACTTTTTGAACAACTTCAGCCATATCTTACTGTTGCTGCTTTTCTGACAGTACAAAATTTGTATCCTTCTCGTGCGACACAGCATATGGAGGAGGGCAGCTTTTACAGCTTCCCTTCCTCTCAAAGTGCGTCAACCGACGGGTTTTAGAGGGAATGGAGCAAGTCACCCACAAATCAGAGGTACTTTTTTACAATTTATCGTCTTCCAGCTCCCACTTCCAGGTCTATTTCCACGGAATGGGAAGGATTTTGGAAAATTAACTTCAGCAGCACCAAAAAGCTTCCCGGAGAAAGAAAAACAGTAAAGAAATTGGAAAGAAGCCATCCCAGTGCGTGTTCGATTTTATCACCCACGTTCAGTTCTCAATCATCATGGAATGATGCTCCCGCACCCTGACTTTGTGTTATGGCTTTCTTCCTCTCGATGCGGTTGAACGAGTTGCTGCGGAAATCAATAAGCATAAATCAGACCTCGAACAGCTTCCGCAGCCAGGAACGACCGGAACCGAAAAATGTCCCCAACCGTGGCGGCCGGTTGCTCCTGTCTGTCAAGGACAATTGGAGGGCATACAATTTTGCAGTGCTTCTTGGTGCCTGCGATGGCTGCGAGGAGATAAAGTTTCCGATTGGAAGATGCTACCTTACCCCTCCTCCACTACGGGGGTGTAGGTGTTAAAAATTGGGTTTTGTTTGGTTGTTTGTTCGGTAGGCGCTGCAGCTGCCACCGTCTGATGATACAACAAACAACGGCAAAGCGACGGGAAGAGATATTTGTAAAAGTTCTCGTGCTGATGGTGTACATTAACGGGTTGTAAACGACAGACCAAGCACATCCGTGGCCTCGGTCTCATTGCGCTCGACTGGTTGGTACGTTCTTTTACAAAGAGGGTGGAAAGCTGCACGCCCAAACTGTGGCAGTGAAACGACTGGAAAACTTTCACTTTCTACCGAGAAGCAGCGAGAATACAACGACCCTGGTGAAGAACCTGGGCGCGAGGGAAAGATAAAACAAAAAGCAGCACCACCGGCAGACACCGGAGAAGGTTGAAGTGTACTCTTGAACAACAAAGCCCAACGCTGCACTCTTTCTAGCCCAACCCTCGACACCCGGCTATCTTCTTGTGCCATTGTCTGACAGGTCAAGAAGTTTGGTCGCTTGTTTATTTACCGCGCAATCGTTCGCAGATTGCGAACCAGGTGACCGATTTTCTAGCCTCGTTATAACTTTTACTTCTGCTTCACCGACTGCCCCTGCCAGGTGTGTGTTGGTAGGAAGCTGTAGGAAAATAAAGATACGACCCAGTGCCGTTGACAGTTGTTGGAGGGGGAGAAGTCACTGGCTGGAGGTGGACAGTATCTGCTCAGTTTTTTTTGTTTTCAGGACACACGCTTGAAGAGTTGTTTCTATTGTCGAGTATTGTTTTGCCCTTTTTGGGTCTATTCTTTTTGCTAGGCCAGAAAACATGGTGCTTGATGCAACGGACCTAAATTGCGCATTGCGTAGATGCTAGTTGAAGAGGTTTTGAAAAACAATGTCAGCCTCTCGTGGCAATGGCACAGTGGTAAAAGTCCACTAAGTGGTAAAGTTTAACCTTTGCAGTGAGCCTTGTTAAAGTTACGCTATATTTTAGTTCTTGGTATAGTACTACTCTTAAGTTGCTGTTGGTTCACAAAAAAAATTTGGACTAAATCTTCCGGAAGGCTTACGGTCCCTCGGGATATTTCACCATGGCGTCAGTATTGTTGTTTGTTTCCTCAGTGCAGTAGTAGCAATCATGCCCTTCCTAGCCTTAGCAATGGTGTCGTAGGTCGGAGCAGAACCTAAAGATTTATTGCCTTGTCCCAAGCACACGCACTCTCTGGGTCAAAGTTGTTCGTATAAGTAGAACCCTCCCTGACCATTTCTTCCAATACATTTTTTCTTCTTGACACGCCCAAATTGACCATCCGAAGGGACAAATTCTTATCGGGTTTAAAAGTCTCATAAATTCGTTCCCAAAATTATATCTGCTCTGTGACACCAATCCCTTGTTTTTTTTTACTTTGGAATTAGCAGAACTTGTACCCGCATACGGAGAAAATAAAACTTTGTCCAATCATGACGACATGATAGTGGTGCTAAGTGGACGACCGTTCCGTCTGACTTCAGTGACAGCTGTCATATTTGTTGCCTACCGCAATGGCTCACGAAACGTCGCATTTGTTTTGTGCGTTGTGATGAGTGGACGGTTTTATGTGCGGATATAAAGCTTGCCAAAGATATAGCCAACGGCAAAAGGGGGAAACATGGCAGCTGTGAAGCATTTGCCATTTGTATTGTTCTACCACGCGTCGATGGTATCACCATTGTGAAGCAATTTATTTTATATGACCGGCTTCTCCGGCTGCTGCTGCTGTACCCCCGGTTGTGGTTCCTTGGAAACTGTCTGGAAACATCAAGTTTGAAGGATTTTTTTCTTTCATTTCTATTCCAAAATGAAAATGATTTCTATTCCGGATCCTCGCTGCCTATATTCCAGCAATCGTTTGGAACACATCGTGCATTTTTATTTGTCGTAAAATCGAAACCAATAGGAAGTCGTAAAGACTTTCGACAGGATCAATGGCGGTTCGTGTGAAGATGGGAAGAACGTGACTTTTCATTGCGTTCCGTTGTTAGTGGCTGGATTTTTTGTCCTTGGATGTAGGTAGGCTTTATCCTGTTTATACTTCTTTGGTTAAATCTTTAAGAAAACTGTTCCCCTTATTCATTATTCCAAATACATTTCATGAATATTAAGTATTGTACGATTTGGATCATTGATTTAAAAAAACATCGTGAAAAATTTCTCATGTCGTTTTCCTTACAGCAAATACCTTACTAGTTAGTCCTAAAAAAGTTTAATTCATAAGATTAAAGCATCCTTTTTCGCTGAAAAGATCGTATCGTTTGATGCATTGCTCTTAAATAAACCTTTCCCAAGTCCAATCCTTTACTCAAAAACCTGCTGTCAGTCAGGCAGCGAAACCAAGATCCGTTCCCTGACCGATGATGGGTTTATCCAACCTTTCACTTCCGACAAGGATTACCAACACCACCAACCGCCCCACCAGTGACGCGGAAAGGCAAAGTAATCATTTCCTTAGATTGAACTCATTTAATAAAGAATTCAGTAGGAGATATACGGCAAGGAATCCGGGAACCGTCCTAAAAATAGCATTCCCTGCCAGAAGCAAGTATAGAATACGCTACCGGCTCTTTCACTCTCCCTCTGCCTTCTGTTTGTCAGCGCTATCCCGACTGGTGTATCAAGGTGTTTGTTTGAGCACGGGTGTGTACAGTAAGATTGTTTGATGGCCTTAATTTAGCATTCTTTTTCGTGTTGCCCGCAGCAGCGCTCTGGTGGCTTTTTTCCCAAAGTAAAGCATTTTGGGGCAAACGGTATTTTCACGCCCTTTTCCGGTGGTGGATCCGCGCGGTTTGGAGGTGTTCTTCCATCGGGAATGCCTAGAGAACGGGGCAGGCAGGCAGAGATTTATCATTTCCGCCAGTCGCCACCGAACACTTCTGTTTGCAGCGAATTTGGCGGAGGTGTTGTTTACTACGGTTCACCTCGTTCCTCACCGTCGGTGTCTCATTTGTTTTCCGCTAGATGGCGCTCCCGGGAGCACACAGAAGGAGCGCATTCCTTTCACACGAGCAGGCACGGCAGGACATGGAAATGATCGTAAGTAAGCGAAATATTTAATCTTCGCCCCATATACGCACCTTCGTCGACGCATTTGTCATGCGGGGTCCATTCGCAAGGTGCGTTGTTTCGTATGCTTTTTAGTGCCCCTTCTGTGTGCGCCCGAAAGGTTGGCAAATGTTCCGCAGGCTCCACAGAACGCTCCAGTCTCATTTATCGGAGTCACGCACAGGTAATGGAGCGTTCAGCGCGAGAAGCACAAAACAAGGGCGGAAAGCAAATTGGATTACACCGGAACCGGAATCTGATTGTGTAGCTTTCCACGGTATTGAAAGTGTATTTGCCTCCATTCTGCCACAAGCCAAACAATTCCAGATTCGGTTCCCAGCAGTGCCGAACATCATTCCAACCTTCTTTTTTTTACTTTCTTAAAGCTCTTGAGCTTGTTCGACTTTAAACAGGCTTCTTCTTCTCATTGGAAAAGCTACCGAAAAAAGTAACTCTTTGTTTGTTTCCTCCATCCGGTATTAGCAAGTGATTTGCTCGGTTCCTTTTTACCCGTACAAAACAAGCCTTTGGTTTCTCGTTTGCCGACCGGCACACGGCCTTATCGGTTTGTGGTGTAACCCATCTCTTCCTACAACGATCTGACACGGTGACACTGCCGGAAAGCTTTGTCTAAAAGGCACGTTTTTCACGCAATATTTTTTCCCCTGCCTTTACCTACCTGTAGTTGCCATCGTTGTGGCCTTCCTTTGGTATGTCTAAGCACTTGAAACGTGTTACAAACAATCCACAATCTCCGGCCATGCTGTGCTCGTATGGAAAGTGCTTTTTGCGCATTACCATGCTCACCCAAGAGATATACGCCCTACGGAAGTGAGGTCTGGTAAAGTGCACTGGCGGGAAACAATCGGAAATGCCACTGTTTAACATTTTTTCGCGACTGTTTTTACATACACAATACGGTTGGATTGTCCTTTTTTTGTTGCTGTTGTTGGTGGCAGCAAACAATTGTCAAACACAGCAATATTATGGTTCGGAAAGATAGATGGAAAAGCGGTTCGGTAGGTCTCGAAAGGCATCGATGGCATGCGGAATGCGTTAGAATGTTTCGTGTTAGAATGTACGTTTTCCAATCTGTGGAACGGTATGCTGAAGGCTAATTCTACTGTGGAGATAAACCTTTTTCCATTCTAAAATATTTGTTCTAATAATATGTATCGACAATAAATATATTTTCATTGTTATAAGAAACAATTATGGAAAGTGAAGAGCTTTCTCTGTTTATTTTTATTTATTGGCCATCCTTTGCGGAAAAGCCTACACAATAAGACAGTATGGTGTATCTCACGAATACAAAATTACTTTCTAATCTTGATTAAGCTTTCGAGCTTACTAAAAATATATCATTGGAATAGCTATTTTTGTAAAATATTGACAAAATCAAAAGATAGACGAGTCCATCGATTGCTGTTTCAACTTAAATGGATGTTTGTTAAGAGAAATCACTCACTAATTAATCAAACTGTATAGCTTTGTCCACGATTTCGCCACTACCACTGTAAAGCCAGCATTAGATAAATTGGCCACTTCCCCTCCAAAGTTTGTAACAGTGCAAATAATTCAAATTGCTTTTCATTAATTATGTATACACGCTCCCCTTACCCGTTAAGGAACGAACACTCATTCTAGTTCGTTGCTGGAACCCATTCAAACCAGTGCGCTTCAAAAAGTCAAACCCTCAATAGAAAGGTAAACCAACCGAGGAGAAGCTGCTACAAACTTCGTAATGATTTAAGTCTCGTAACGCACATAAATCCATTCGAACGAAACGTAATAACCCGCAAACACCCGCCACATTGTCCTTTTTATCGTCCAATCTCTGTCTCGCTCTCTCACTCACTTTTTTCCGTAAAACAGGAGGAGCTTGGTGCCAAATTTTTGCCAGCGTGTTTTCCGGCTGGCAGGATTTTAATTATCTCCATCCGGGTTTTTGGTGTGAGTGGGAAAATGTTTTTCCATTCCACCGACATTCGCCTGCTGCACATCCGGTACATGAACTGCTGCTCCTGGGTCTCGGGGAGCCACATTTCCCCAAGGATGTTGAACCATTTCTTGGAATTAAAATAACGTCCCTGTATTTTGTAATAACCACTGGGGAAGCGCCGCGCTTCTTGCCTTGTGTCGCATGGTCCTTCTGTTCTTTTGGTGAGCAAGAATTTTCATAAATTTTGAACAATCTGCAATCATACAATTACCTCCAATCTTCAGTGCAGCCCACAAGATTAGGGATTCCAGCAACGGGCACAGCAAATGGTGTTAGAGATTTCGGAAACGACGCTTTTTCCGTTCCGAACAGGAACGATCATTACAGTAGCTTCCTCCAGTTTGGACGTTAATTTCCGTGCAACACCTTGGCTTGCTTGTGTTTCGTTCGCTTCATCTGACAGCGGGCGGTACAAATTGCCACCACCGCCGACCAGTTTATGCATGATTTTATGCTGCCGTAATTACCAAACAGCTACCATTAATATTAATATTCACCAGGAGATGGCAAGAGAAAAAACACCCTTCGACGAGATGTGAACCAGTTGCACGAGTACAACTGCACGTTCTCCAGCAGCAGCCTATTAAATCGTTACGATTTCGATGCCGCTTCGCTACTGGAATTGATTGGTGACGATGGTTAACGATGCTGCTGTTTGCCACCTCGAAACGATCCCCACCTCACCGCACAGCACCAGGCAAAATCACACTAACCACTCAAGAGCCCCCCAGTTGCACACGATGCAAATGTGAATTGCAATTGCAAAACGATCAGCGAAATGGCACAGGTCAATGAAGAAATATGAAGAACTCGTGGCATCATGAAGTCGCGGCTAAGGTGAAGCCGTGAGTGTCGTGTTACTGGTATATATGTGTTGAACGTACCGTATCTCTTCATACGGTGCTACCATGCTCAACTTCTTGGAAGTCATCGTTTAATTGGCTGCAATTGGCAGAAAGTTTCATGAAAGTGTTGGTACCAATACAACGCAAAAGGTAAACGGTCTGGAACACATTGTGGGTTGTTTTGGCATTGCATGCGATGCCTCGGTATTTCTAATGACGATGCAAAATTCCTGGAGTAAATAATTGCACATTGAGCTCGCTCGAGAAACGTCGGTGAATTGTGCATTTTATTATCGAGTAACGCAGATATTTCTTAACATCCCAACCAACAAAGTTTATTCGTATCGATACAATCAAATGAATGAAAAATGTGTCTGCTGGTACACCTGTGGGTTGCTAGTTGCCCACGAATCATAACACGATAATTGATGAAATCTCCCAAAGGTGTAGGTTTTGCGTGCTACTACCCACCCATTTTTCCTACGATTTTCATTCATGCTGCGAAGCGTGTTGGTGATCCTGAATGAAACTCCACCTACGCAAAAGCTGCACGATGTCTGCCCGGCGCGGCTGGTACGCCTTTTTAGTGGGCCACTAGTGCAATAAGCTGTTGTGGTCAACTGCTTCGTACCTCTGCCAACATCATGACAGGAATCACGACAACAAGAGAGAATGTACTACTTTCTGCAAAACGGTCAGGCAAGATGTCATTAGAATTGGTCCGGTTTGTAAGATGCCACGGGTTGGGGTTTGCCAACATGTGGGTCGAATGCAAATTATGTCGGACGGCGCGAGACGGCGCAAAGTCCTCCCAATCGCCTCGCCCATCGCTAGGTGCGAACGTTAGCGACAGAGCACTCTCTATCGACATGATCGACATCCTACCAAACCCGTCCACATTTTCGCACACCTTTTGTGCAATGTGCGTGTTGGATAGAGAGTGGGAGATGTAAGTAGGTGAGGTTTTGATCAAGAAGTCTTGGAGCCCGTACTTTGCGGCCGACCCGTTACAGCCTGTTTCCAGGGTGAAACACGAAGGCGCCCGGCTTTACCGTAACTGCGGCTGCAATGGAAATCGATCGACTTCTTCAACCAGTCAAGAAATTGCCAAAAGCGAGAAGGCTACTTCACGCACGTAACTACCCACTCGGAACGACTGTAGCAGTTTTAGTGCCAGGTGTACACGAAAATTAGTAGCAATCTCCCTTTAATAGAGATCCATTACAGAAGCCCCACGCCTTCACCTGCGGACTTCAGATTTAGTAACTGCAATCTGTCGAAATTCTTCTGTACTCCGTATGGGCGGCAAAACCGTCCGTTGCCATTCAAGCTACCATATGGTACTGCAATTGAGAGTAAAAATGGCTTGGTCCTGTATCTTAAGCATTCCTTAGCAGGCTTTTAATCTGCTCTCCAACACGAATGAACCGTTTGACACCATTGGAGCGCTCGTTCCAGTTTGTCTCTGGTTTAATGTCATTCCATTTGTCCCACGTATCTCTGTCGACCACTTATGCAAATCGGCAGAAATCCTAATTTATCTCCTTTGCGATAGTGGTCGCGAGCAACAGACACTTGTTTGCCTATCCTACGCAGCGTGGTATGAATGTTCATTACTTTTGAAATCTCACTCGAGTTGAGCCTCTTACTTGCACTGCGACCCGTTCATGACTCGCAGAAAGTGTCACTCTTTGTGCATGTGCATGTGACCTTAACATTCCTCAACGCTGATCGTAGAATTCGTACAGCTTGGAAGTGAGATGCTTGTTGCATTGCTTTTTCCACATTGAATTTGCTCTTTTACATACAAAAAAAAACCCACAGTTTGATCGAAACTGTTCATGGGGCAAAGAAATGTCGTAAACTGTTCAAGGTTCGTCCAAATCGAATAACACTCCGTGTTCGATTCTACCAAGTCGCTAGATGTCTATTTCAACAACAGACAACAAGCAATAAAACATTAGAGGGAGTAGCTTTTTATGATCTAGTCGGCGGTGAATCTCCCTGGCTGCAGGAATCCGACACCCAAACCAAGCAACACACTGTTTTATTGATTTGGTGGTGTCGTAAAAATTGAACGACATCTACTGCGCTCCGGTTGGGCGTTTGTTTTTTCGCCTCCGCCTTAGAAGTGGCTTCTTGACGACTACTCTACGCACTAGAGGAGCCTGTGCCCTACTTAAATCTTTAAGATAACGCCATGCCCGTAACTTTAGTCGACAGCTTCCTTCAGATGAGTGACAGTCTGAGCGGTTTGATTGGGGAAAAAATAGAAAAGTCGTAACCATCAAACCTCGAATTGGATGAATTTCTTTCCACGATGTTCATCGGTTCGTTCGTTCGGTCTGTTTAATGTTTCACACTTTTGTACTCATTATTGATGCGGATCGATGTGCTCTGCGAATATGCGTTACGTCTGTCCGCCTCTAAACCATTCGCCATTCGCCTGCGGCAACTTTCGAAATCATAAATTTCAATCTAAAATCTAGAGAATTTATTACGAGCATTATGCAAATTTCGCGCGTGATATTATTTCCCTACCGTGGATGCTGTCAGAAAGCACCAGGGCAATGACGTTTGGGTGCCGCTGTCTGCGGGTGGAACCAGAGATCCATGGAGACAGGAAGTGCGCAAAAGACTGGACAGCAGCCAACAGAATGAAACGCAAACTTTTTTGCGCTCTCGATGGAGCAAAGTGAAGCAGACCAATTCATTGTTGGAGATTTTGCTTTATAACGGTCATTGCAAAATGGCCGCTACTTCTTTTCGTTGGGTGTGTTTTTTTGTTGTTGTTTTGTTTCATGTGCTTTGGACTACCGAGAGTGTCCTAACAGATGAGTTTTATAATGTAGTGCTAAGCAGTTAATGAGCTGTGCATATTTTTTATTACACCGAAAACTGACCGATTTATTAAAATATGTTTGGTGAAACTTCAAGGTTCAAAACTCACCCATTTTTGCACAAAGACCTCCGTTAGTGTGGCTTGGACAAACGACGGGGATTTATTTGTGAAGACAGTGGTAGGTTCCGCATTGTGTTTGCTTACCTTTTCGTTTTAAATTTAATTAAACTCACACTGACCCGATGACGATGACGTACGTCTTTGTTCGCCGCATTGTCTTGTCCTAGTCGCTCGGTTGCCATGGAAATCCCGTGTAGATTGACGTGCAAATATCAAGGCTAACAACACATTAACTGCAGTGGCTGATTGCTTCTTTTGGGGTGGCAATTAACTGCCCGGTTCCGGTAGCACAGTCTCCAAAGTGCATCGGGTTCGAATTTCTCATCAGACAACACGAACGCACAATAAATCGAAACCTAAAAGCACCTGGCGCCTTCACAAAGCTCCTTCCACAGCTCCACAAACGGCAACCAAGGTTATATCAGGGTGGAGAAAAAAAAAACACCTTCTCAAAAAGAAAAGATTACGGTGGTTAATGTGTAATCGGCTTAAGTTTTATTGCTGTTCCTTTTGTTCCGCCCTTGATCGGGGATCGCCCTACGGTAAAGGGAGAGAGGCTCTGTGTCTTATCCATCAATTGGTAAAGTGGGGTTTTTGGTTGAAAATAAATCGGACTGGATTGTTTTCCAAGTCAACTTTAACGAGGCACAACATATCATTTATTAAGTGGATTTGTTCCAAAACACACACACATACACCATGCCACCCATGGATGTGTCCCAGTTTTTGTTTCGAAGGTTAAATAGAAAGGCAAACGTTGGTAACACACCTATAGAAACTCCCCAGCAATTAGCGGGGAAAAAATAACATTCGATCGGTGAGTTTATAGATGCTTATCCCAAAATGGCATAATAATTTTAAAGGCTCAAATTATTGATAACAATGCTGCCTTCTCTCTTGCGGTTGCCGCAAAACGTTCAGTTGTACGATCGTAAACAAGCTTCACTATCAGCGCGGCTAGTTGATACGCAGGAAGGTTTGACATTTTCAATTCCATTGCCAGGGGCTACCACGATCGAGCAAACAAAAAAGGAAACCGGTAACTTATCAGGTAATGTGATACAAATACGAACGAAATTAATTTTTATAGGTCGGGTCGTCTGGCGCTGCTCTATGCTCCTCCAATTGCCTTCGCAAAAGGTGCTGTATTTGTTTCATTTACTTTGTCACAGTGGATCCTAGTTTATTGCTCTGTTAATAGATACTGCTTGATGGAAATAATCCTTTGGTTTGTGAAATGATTTTTAATTGCTTTTCATTGCTTTAAATTAATTGCTTAAATGGAATAAGGGTTGCTTTTTAAACTTTTGCAATTAATAGAAACAAGGTAGAAAATATCATCATACATCGATCCAAAAAAAATAAAATCCTTTGGTTTTGTGCTATTGATTGGCCATTGCTTAAAGAAAACATCCTTATCACAAAAAAATACTGTCTCAACTTTGGTTCCTCTTGTGCGTTTCACTGCGTTAATACGGAACCTAATAACCGATGGAAAACAAACGAACCCATTTACTAAGGCACCCGGTAAGGAAGGCAAGAAAACTTCACATCCCAACGGAAAGGAAAGGTCAAAATAAATGAACGCACAATTTAATCGGATTGACATTGACTTCGGTCGATTTGGTGATGAGTTTCTTATGGCCTGTTTGCACGCATCTTTCCATAACTTTATTACATTGATTGTTTGGTAAACTTCACTTACCGAAAATGTAAGCAGCGACGTGCGGGAAAGCTTTCAAATTATTTTTGCTTCTCCACTTCCTTGTGCGTTTCCTCTATTTTCCCTTCTTCGGGTCGAAAGGCACAAATTTCCATTTTAGTGCAAGTGCTTGTTTGTGCTTTTCTTTTTTGCCGGTGTGGTGCCTTCCTCTGTACGGGTGTATCTGGTTTTACCGCGTCAAATTACTGAGCAGCGAACCGTGGAAAATGGGCCACAAGAAAGGAAAACAGATCCTCTTCCTACTGATGAAAGAATACTTTTCCTTCGTTGCTCAGGAAGTCAGATTTTCCTTCCCGTGGAGTGTGACGAGGTTGGGGTTTGTTTTTCTTTTCTGGACCGCTGATTACTTAACGCTTTGGTGGCATAAATTATCCATTTTGTTTTTCGTTTTGGCATATTTATGCATACTTTTTCTTCCTGTTTCGTTTTTTTGGTTTGTAAGTGACTGGAAAAAGTCCAATAAAAATATTACAGAACGCAGGGAGTTCCAAGTTTGTGCTTTTTTCCCTTCCATCATTTTAAAAGTATCACAAGTAGTTACAGTATTACTTTGTACCCTGTTAAACGACATTTATGCCCTCGTTTAACGCCCGGAAACTACCCTCATAATCTCGTTTGACTAGACACTAGCGCAAATCGATCACATTCTTGTGCTGCACCGCACCCCATCACTCACTGTCCGTTGATGACCACGTTGGACTAAAAAAAAACCCCCCCAGAAGCGATTTCCCCCGGACGCATGTGGGCTGCAAATTACCCCGCATTATGAGGCACAAGACTTGTATCACAATGCATCACACCAGCCTGTCGGCATCAGACGATTTCTCTTCACGGCAAAGCGGGAAATGCAAAACTCGTCCCGCACACGTCATACGCGAAATAAATCTTAATCAAATTAAATCGTCTCCCTGCTCTGGGATGGCGGTTTGCAAACGAAAAAGGGGGCCATGTTACGCTTCATCGGCTTGTCACATACAAAGAGTGAATGGAAAATGGGATGGTGGAAGCAGGGAGCCGACTTGACGGGGTTAGACTAAATAAATTGCTACTTTCCGCACATCAGACTCAGACCAACTCGATCGCGTTGGCAACTGGCAACGCGTCCCGATAACCACACCGGGTGCCAGAGATCCCGGGACGGTAACGGACAGGTAGTAAACCATTCAGGTTAACCTCCCTGTCGGTCGGTTTGGGTAGGTTGGACACTAACAAGGCTTCCAACTGGGCCTTCCTTAGATTCAGCTTCAATTAGGACACGCTTTAGCATAACGTGTTGCGGTGTGCAAACTTCACGACACTACCGCACCGGCTTGCCTAGCCTATGTAGCGCTGGGTGCTTGACTATTGCAATTTATTTCTCGTCACATACCCGTCACCCTAGCGACGGGTCACCGTTGCATGCTGTATGGAATATTGCGGGACTTGTTAGTGATATGTTGTTTTTTTTTTTTTTACTTATCCCTCTTCTAAACGAGAAGCTGGACGAGCCTATGGACAGTAGCAATGCAGCACTGAGTTGCACCACGATCCAACTACGCTGCAGAAATGGGCTGCTGGACACTAAACACGATCGCCCCTTTTGCTACCAATGTTCGTCATCCGGTGTGTGTCAACTGCATTTTATTGAGGGGTTGTATTTAGCGGATCTAACACGTGATTTGATTCGTTTACAGTATTGTAATTACCACTGGTCACGACAGAAGTAGTGCGCGCCGTGTATTATCTGTCGCGATGATTTATGATACAAACCACCGTACCCGTTTTCGTTTGGACGAGAAAGTTGCCGTTCCATCCTCCATTTTGGCAATTGATTGACTTACTCAATGTGTAAAGAAATCTGTTCTAATTCACATTTGCTATCTCCCATGCTGTTCCAATCGCAATCTGTGCACCGGTTCCCTAGTGGTATCGCTTTATTACGCTTCTCTGCAAAAACCGGAGAAGAGCTCATAACTTGCACGCTCGATATACGTCCTGGCTGGGGAGTAGAGCAAACTCACCAATTCCGGCTGACAAATCGTTTCGGTGTGTAAATTCTCCCGAGCTTAGCGCGTTATGAGCATTTAAACCTCTTGAGAAATATGGCAGCCAGACGGGATGGAGAACCGTACCATCTTCACCCCATTATTTTCCTTCCGTAAGAAGCACATGAAAAGCAAGAGTCCAACACCCCCTTCCTTCCCAAAAACTGGATGGATCGTTTTATTGGACTCTCTGCTTCGGTCAAACTACATCCCAAAGTCCAAGATGTGTAAGTCCCGTGTAAGCAATTTTATATTGTTATAAATGGTTTCAAAATCCACCAAAATTACGTTAGCTTTTTAACACAAAAATATACTCACACACACACACACACACACACATGATTCTTCATTGAACGGGAGGGTCTGGTAAGAAGCGAAAGAAACTCGTTTTTTGTTGTGTTGCAAAAAGAGGCTAAAACTGAG